>PVKM010011639.1:0-32912 GCA_004027735.1 Carollia perspicillata
GTAGGTCTTTTGTATGGGTTACCTTATTAAAGATTGTCTCTGCCTTGTAAAAATTGCTATTGAAAACCTTAAAATAGATATTTGAATTCATAGTAATAAAGCCTTATCTTACAACATCTACTCCAGTAAATTAAGAATTAGCCTCTTAAACTAGATCTGGAATAAGTCATGAGGCTGTTAGAGGCATTATAATTTTATGGCAGAGACATCCTCTCAAAGGTAAAATTCAAACAGAAATTTAACACATTCAATCCATCAGCCTTTTAAATGACTAGTATGTATCTGGGAGGGGTGTATGTGTGTATAATCACTAATAAACTGACAAAATTCTTTCATATTTAAATACAAATTCTTTAAGTATGTTACCAAATATTTTAGAAGGCAAGTAACAGATTCATTTTATTATAACCAGAAAGATCAACATCAAAACACTAATGCTGATGAAATGCTTATGCTTTATTTGAATGAGTAAATATCATTTTTACCATCTTCACACTGGGCTTTAACTCCTTCCAACCTTTCACTTATCGTAAGTGTCTAAAAGTAGCAGATTCAAGGTCACCGAAAATAACAGTACAGAGAAAAGCCCTTCGCTACATGTACTTTATTTTAAAAATTATAATTATTTTAAATTTACTTTTTAAATTATACTTATTTTAAAAATATAGAAACATTGACTTTAAAAGGATCGAAGTAAGATGTTTTTAAAATAAAAATGTCTCTCATTAAAGAGGCAAAAATAAGAGGCAACATAATGAGGAAGAAACAGCATACGTGAATGCCTGTAAAATAATGAGAGGGATTTTCACATATGATTACTACAGTAATAGGTAGTTGAGTCAAACCTTCAAGGCTGAGTCGGTATTCCTGAGTCAGGATCCAGTTGCTTGACATGCAAAACATTACTAAGAAACACATTAATTTTCACCTATGGAACCTCACATACTTTCAAAACATTTTTCCCAACACCACCACATAGCTGAAAGCAGGCAATAATACATATAGTGTTGGCCAATAAAGAAACAAAAGAAAGGGTTAACAGTTAACTGTATGACTCTGGTTTAAAAAGAATAAAATAAGGATTAAGAAAGTCTTCTCGAGACTTCCAGTCAAGACGACCGCATAGGTAAACATAGCTCGCCTTCTTGCACAACCACACCAAAATTACAACTAAAATATAGAACCACCACCACTCAGAACCATCAAAAATTGAGATGAATGGAAGTCTGACTACTACAGATTTAAAGAAACTATACCCATCCAGACTGGTAGAAGCGCAGAGACACGGAATGGGCTGGTCCTACACCCACATGTGGTGGATAAAAATTCAGGAGGGAGCCCTGGCTGGTGTGGCTCAATGGATTGAGTGTCAGCCTGTGAACCAAAGGGTCACCATTCAATTCCCAGTCAGGGCACATGCCTGGGTTGCGGGCCGGGTTGACAGTTGGAGGTGTGCAAGAGGCAACCACACATCAATGTTTCTCTCCCTTTCTTTCTCTTTCCTTTCCCTCTCTCTAAAAATAAATAAATAAAATTTAAAAATTCGGGAGGGATACCTTGGGAGCAAGGAGTCCCAGCCCCACAACAGGCCCCCCCAAGCCCAGGGTTCCAATGCCGAGAGGATATGTTCCCACAACTTCTGGCTGTAAAAACCAGTGGGGACTGAGTTGATGGAAGAAACCTCTGGAGTACCAAGCAGTTCCCCTTAAAGAAACCCCACACAGACTTACTCAGATTCACTCCCTCTGAGCTGCAAGACCAAAGTAGCAGCTTGAAAGGCACCAGAGACATACAGGGAACAAAAAAAGTGTCTGGCTCAAGGCAAGAGCTTGGGGACAGTTTCCTATCACAGAGATCTGGGCAGACACCACTGTACCTTTTCTGAAGCCCCCACCCCCGACCAGAGCCACAGAGCCAGCAGCAGGTGCCATATCTCAGACTCCATCAACCTGGCTAACACTGTATGTCCCACCCTGGAGATCCGCTGAGGCTCTGTCCCACCTAGGCTACAGCTGTTAACAGTGGCTTTTTCATACGAATGGCTGGTCTTGGCTCATGCTTCACAACTTCTTGTTGTGAAACCAAACACAGAGGTTTGTTTTTTACTGATTTAGTCACCTAGAAATATGAAAAGTAACATAAAGTCATTTTATTTTATAAGTTCCATATATGCCCTTTAAAATTAACTATAAGCAGGTTTTATTATGTGACATCTATATTTCAAATGAAGTAATTCTGCAATAATAATACTGAATAATGAATGAAGCATCCAGTTATCAATGTCATCATTAAAGTAACTCCTACCATGTTGTTTCATTTGGTCAACCATACACACAAATGTTTCATTGCACTGTTAGTATTATGCATGAATACCTATTTTAATACAGGTAGAGAAACATGTTAAAATCTTTCTAGCCCTGGCCACCGTGGCTCAGTTGGTTGGGCACTGTCCCGCAAAGAGTCACAGATTCTATTCTAATCTGGGTACATGCCTGGGTTGCAGGTTAGGTCCTGGTCAGGGCGCACTTGAGAGGCAACCAATTGCTGTTTCTCTCCCTCTCTTTTTCCCTCCCTTCCTCTCTCTAAAAATAAATAAATTAAAAAAATTTTTTTGAAAAAAAAAAAAAACTTTTTTAAATCTTCCCAAAACCTTACAGTTTTCCTTTACACAATACAATTCACTGTGTGACAAACTAAGAATGAAAGGTCATAATCCATCATTTTGATATCAAATGACAAAGGAACTATGAAAATATATGATTTAAATGTTTATGAAATGATCATTTTAAAGGGTTTTTTGCTACCACAATAACATAAGGCATTCAGAGCTACTTAATTGTGATAAATTACACTAGAATCCATGAATAGTTTTCTTCTATGTTTAGTCTAGTTTCTTTACGAATAAGTTCTTAATTCAATATAGGAAGTGCAAATAATAAATCTCCAGTTAGGTCAGCAATTGATTCACCCTAGGTTGTCCATATTGCTATTTCATCTACACATTATTTTATATAACTTGCTAGTCTGTTTAAAAATAGACAGATGAAGCCTTTTCTGAGACTCCTCTCAAAAACCGAAGCCGAAATAAAAGCCTTCCTTCTTTTTGCTTCTAATACCACCCTGGCACTATTTCTATAGTGGCAGAAATCACAACACTTGCTTCATTTATTGCATATTCCTATTCATCGGCAGTAAACCATATAAGGGTAGGGGACTGTGTTTCATTCGTTCCCCTCCCCTACCCCCCGAAATCTCAGTAGTCCTGAGCATACTGTGTGCTCACAATGTTTTCTTTGAGGAAATATTCAGGTGTGAGGGCATGAATACATGCTTACACGGAACCATTACATAAGGTAAAGCTCAGAACAATCCAACCACACAGTATCTTAACAAATGTGTTGTCTTCCATTCTGTCAGCACAAAATAGTGACAGGATAAATTTCAGGCAGCACCAAAATAACTTAATCCCTAACACATATTTCAAGTACAAAGAATAGGGTGTACTTAAACCATCCTCCCTCTTTGTTTATAACATCACTATGTCATTTCAAGGGCACATAAACATGGTGTATGGTAAATACACATATAAAAATATTAAATTACTTCCAGCACTGTAATATTCCTTCTGCATCTATCTTCTATCAGGGTTAGTCCTTCACTGTAAAAGTAAAGTCAGCTGTGACAGGAATATTTAGCAACCAATAAATATTCTGTCTGTCACCTCTTTGTTAGTATTTTCAATAAGAAAAATAACTTTTTTAATTTCCAAATTTTTCAATTTAGAATTAATAGTATAAGAAATGCTTTAAAAGTTGCTACAATGTTTGGGTAATGTCTTTCAGAAGAAGTTCTTGCTGTCTAATTACAAAACTGGATTATGACTTTGAATTAGTCTTCATTGAATTCAGGTGCCTAAATGACTTCACTAAACATCAGAACCACCACCAGCAGACTATTTTTTAGTTATTTGTTCACTCATGTCCCAGAAAATGGCTATGTTTTTGAATGATCTGGATTCGACTACTTTTGCACACTTATGCTAAATGAAAGACTAGCAGCATTTAAATTTGATGTGCTGGTGGTAAAATGATGTTTGTTTATAACACTCACCTAAAGGACATTTAATCAGACATGGGTCTTGATAATGGAGAGAGGACATCACTAGAGACCCTACAGAGATTAAAAGAATAAAGTAAAAACAACTCTATGCTGAAAAATTCAGGAACTAGGATGAAACAGGCCAACTCCTTGAAATATATAAACTATCAAAAGAAAATAACCTGAATAGTCTAACAGCTATTAAAGAAACTGGGTTTATAGTTTAAAAATATTCCAACAAAGAAAACTCCAGGCCTGGACGGTTTCACTGACTGCAGCAAGCCAACCCGAGATAACAGAGAGGCAGCATTAAGACAAAGCAGAAGCTTCAAAATGGTACTGTCTACTACAGCAGCCAGCAGCCACATGTGGTTCCTGAGCCCTTGAAATGTCATTAATCCCAACAGAGGTGTTGTGTTGTATTTTTGCTCCGTATAATGCGCACTTTTTTGCCCAAATTTTTGAGGGGCAAAATTAAGGATGCACATTGTATATGGGTAGTACTAATTCCATATCTATATAAATGTTTTTAATTCTTTTATTTATGCTTATGTATTAAAAGTGTAACTCTAGAAAGCATAACGGTATCCATATCCAAAATAATACCCTGGAATACAATAATTGGTTTTGTTCTAAACATAAATAAATAATTGAATTAAAAAATTAAAACAGAAGATTTTTCCTTGAAAGTTTGGGCCAAAAACATGGGTGCGTACTATACACAGCAAAATACGGTATAATAATTTGGAAGGCTTAGCATGAAAAAGAATGTAAAATATCTCATTAAATAATTTTTATACTGATTATATGTTGAAATGCAACATTTTGTATGTACTGAGTTAAATGAAAGATATTCAAATTGTCATCTTTTTACCTTTTGAGACATAGTTACTAGAATATTTAAATTTAAACGGGTGACTTGCATTTTATTTCTATTGGACAGAGCTGCTCCAGGAAATTGAGAATGCAAAATCAAACAGCACAACACCAAAAAGATTACCAGTGACATCTTGGAATCTCTGGATCAACTTTTTTGCCTTGACTTGGGATTTTTCAGAGACATTCATGAATAAATTCCTTTTATAGTTTAAGTTAGCTCCTGTAGATTTTGTAATTTTGCAAAGAAAGTAGCCTAACTCATACTCTAATCTTGTAGTATTTTTCTTTTGCACTTTTGAAGAAATACACATATGTTCCTGTAAAAATTTTCTTTGTAGTTCTTTTACTCTATTTGTGTATGTTCATAATGCACCTACTGGCTTTTATAAAACACTTCATTTCCATTATAGATAATAAAAGCATAACACTGTTTTCAAATAAAAGGAAATAAATTCTAAGCAAATAAGCAGGCAATCACAGAAATAATAATAGAGAATAAAGGAATTCTTACTGAAATGAAAACCACATATTCATTTACTAATTCGAATACTACTGAGCCCCTACCTAGGCTACAGATGTTACACAGGTTTCATGGCGACATCATCTGTCATGGTGCTGTGGTTCAAAGGATGCTGGCTGAACTTGATAAAGATGTTTGTTGAGATAAAAAGAGTGAAGGCATGTGTTCAGATATGTGCCTCTCCTGCAAAACAGTGCCTCTGCATACTTTAAAAGTGGGAAAAATGATTTTGAAGGGGGTTAATTTTTTTTATAACCTTTAGTAAGTTGAAATTCCTGCTAATCATTCTTTATTTAATAGGTTACATATTAAGCCTACAGTTATAAACTAAGTTCCTAAACATAAATTTTACCATATAAGCTCTAATAATTTTCTAATATCCGCTTTGACAATTTAGGTTTATAAAATTCTAGGTATTTTTAAGTAGATGAATCTAGATCTAGGAATTAAACTCATCTATCTCAAGTGCTAATGATATGGTGACAAAACAGGTCCCCCAACACACATACTAGGATATCTGGTTTTAAATAGTGACTCAATTATTTAGCACTCAGCAAAGTCTAGGATTATAAAAGCACCTTCTGAAATAGGGCTGGAGAGTAAGGTACCCAGCACTGGTCTCCTATTTCATTAGGCCTTGTGGTCAAGATAAGCAACACTTTTACCAAGAATTGAAAGACTCCTACTTCAGAACATAACAGTAACAGAAGGAAAATGCAAGCCAAAGAGTAGGAGACCACCATATAGCTGATACTCATATATCTGATAAAAAGATGTATACGTAAAATATGGAGATGCAAAATTAAAAAATCCAGTGTTATCGTTTCCCAAAGAATTCTGATAACATTAAATTTTTCTTACTCATTTATCTTTACTGTATTTAAAAAAAGAATCATTGAGCTAGTAATTGGAAACTCAAACATCAATGTGTTGCCACAGATGGCTTGAGGACACTATTTACATGGCTTTTCCACTCTCCTACAATTGGCTATCATACTTACCAGGGTAGGTGAAACTAAAAAAATAAATAAATGCTTTCAAATGATCCATTACTCTGGTGGTGTATTTACCAATGCCAAAATTTAAGGCCTTACACATAACCCAGATTTTAATAACACTCATCTATTTTTCTGTTTTTCTAGATTTTCAAGTTTATAGTTTCAAGACAAAAATTCAAATTATATAAGGTTGGAATTTGAATAAAAATAAACCTAGTCTTTGAACTCAGATAAATTATGGTCCTAGGAAAAATTCTTTAAATCGAAACAAGACAAGCTAATTACATTTTTACTTTAAAATAAAAGTTTAAACCAAAACATATAACATATTCCTATGTTCATTTGCAAAAAATTATATTTAAGTCATAAACCATTACCTATACATAGCACATGATGTCCCAAATGTGTGTCAACGAATAAAATCAGGCAATACAATGACCAAGCATACCTGTGTTACCTAAGACCCCCAGCAGAGGGGCTTCATAACCTGAGGGCCAGCAAATGCCTGTAAGACTCAGGACAAAAGTGTAAGAGAAACTGCCTAAGATCCCAGAGAGACGTTAAGCAGCTAGTAGGCCTCCAAAAATACACGGTGCAGAGGCATATAACAATGAATGACTGCACCTATCATCTTTACACCACCTGGATTAGCCTGTTTAGATGATGTATAACATACAATAAGGTGATAATGAAAACAAAAGAAACTGAATCACTGTTAAAAATCTAGAGATATCAATAAAAAGCAAGTTATTTAAATCCCCTGAGCGTCCACCACAAATCTGCAGAATTCTAGCACACTGAACTGGAATTCAGTTGCCTTTGGTAACTGTAATATATCAGTGACGGTGAAGGAGTTAAAACATCTGAGTTTGAATTCGGCAATAAGACATTGGACAAGACTGTCTTTCTCCCTTCATTTCCTTGACTAAGTGATAAACCAGTTATTTCTGGTCTCTTTCTGTCAAGGATTCTTCTACATTACAGCTTGCTGATACAAGTACTAACAATGCAAAACATCATCACCACATACATGCAATAAACTGCTTTAAAATGCACTTTGCCACTTCTAAATTGAACTCTACATATACATGGTTCATTTGGAATATAATGTTTCATTTAAAAGAAATTAAATGTTTTCCCCCAAAACCACTTATTTTGCAAATAATTCTCATAACATTTCAAATATATTTCACTTAAAATTTACTATCTCAATCAGTTCAGAATTAATTTGATAGCCCGTTCAAAAAATTTTTTTCAAAAAGTTTTTTCTACAAATCTCTACTTATGCCAATATATTTGAAAATGGAGAGGAGATGGATATGCAAAGTTAAAAATGTTCAGATACTATGTATTTTATAAATGTAATATATTTTATAAATGTCACCTAAGACAACTATGTAAATAAAAAATAATTTTTTTAGACAGTGAATTTTGTCTTTATGTAAGTAAGCTTGAATGGAAGGGTTATTTTCAAAATCTCAGCAGCTAAAAGTTAAAGCTGTCATGCTGCTCTAAGTAAACTCTTATCCTTTTCTCACAGTTCCTCTACATAAAGAAATCACCAACAACCCTTCTTTTAGGTTATATTCCCCCCAAATTTGAAAACATTAATTTATAAAGATACAAGGGGAGGCCCTCCAAAAAACCACAATTATCTTCTGTATGGTGGGCCCCTTGTAGTACAGGCTTCCCCCACTAGGTGAGTGTTCTAGGAACTCATCTGCATCAGTTGTCAGAGACTGCATTTGGCTTCAGTGGATTTTTTTGAAGACTCTCTCAACGTGTTTGCCCATTTCATGATGGGGGATTTACAAGCACACCTGCCCACACCTCACTGAATGTTCAGCAGTTTTTGACCAAAAACAGCATGACCCCCATGCCCCACACTCCCTATTCACCCGATCTCTCCCCCAGAGACTGTTTTGTGGTTCCCCGGATGAAAAAAGTACTCAAAGGGAAATGCTTTGCTAATGTGGAAGAGGTGAAACAAAAACTCACAAAAGCATAAAAGGCATCAAAATCAACAATTTCAAAAACTGTTTTGAGCAGTGAAAAAAAGTCTTGATAAGTGTATTCCATCAAATGAAGAGTACTGTCAAGTGACTGAAATTTAAACATGTAAGAATAAATACAAAAATTTTTAATAAATAAACTCCAAGGTTTTTTGCCCCCCCCCAACATGTACTCCTATCTTCATGGCAGCATTATTCATGATAGCCAAGACACAGAAACAACCAAAATGTCCTTTGATAAATGATTGCTTAAAGATGACCACATATATGTGTGTGTATACATATAGCTACATATATACAATGGAATATAATTCAGCCATAAGAAAAGATGAAATATTGCCATTTATGACAACATGGATGGATCCTGAGAATATCTTCCTGAGTGAAATAAGTCAGAAAAAGGCAAGAGCCAGGCCCAGCTGGTGTGGTTCATTGGAATGAGTACCAGCCTGCGAACCAAAGGGTCACTGGTTCGATTCCCAGTCATAACACATGCCTGGGATGCAGGCCAGGCCCCCAGTAGGGGCACACAAGAAGCAACCACACAGTGATGTTTCTCTCCCTCTCTATCTCCCACCCTTCCCCCCTCTAAACATAAAGAAAAATCTTTCAAGAACCACATGATTTCACTCATATGGGGGATATAAAACTGAAAACAACAAATGGACAAAAAAACAAAAACTCAGACACAGGCAGCAGTGTGGTGGTTACTGGAGGGGAAAGTCCAGGGGCCATAATAAGGTGTAAAGGGAGTCAAACATAGTGACAAAAGATTTGACTCTGGGTGGTAAATACACAATGCAATATATGGATGATATAGAACTGTACACTTGAAACCTATATAATTTTATGAAGCAATAAATTTTTTAATTAAAAAAGGAAAATAAATAGAAAGGAAGGGAGGGAGGGAGGGAGGGAGGAACATCATTAACAGAAAGTGCAGGGGAGAACTAACATTTTCCCCCAACTACAGAAACAGGTATCAACAACTTTAACAACCCTGTGTTAACTCAGCTTAATCCTCTAGCTCTGAAAAGATAAACCGTCTATTCAGATTACATTTCCCATTGGGTGTTGGTTACTAGATAATTCATTAAGATATCTAAATTGCCAGTTTCTGGATATCTCTAATTATTCTCTGATTAAGTTCTAAATAATACCATTTCTATTAGGCAGTGAGTTAGCCTGCACAAATTCCTGTAGCCAAAATTATGCATATATTCTGAAAATTCATATAATCAAAGCAAAAAAAATGTGCTAGTAATACAAAGATTGCAAAGGTGTTAGAGTCAAGTCTTTATTTAACTAGTGAAAACTAAGGAGCTAAGTGTAAGTATTTTAAAGAAGTATAAGAAATGTTTTGGTAAAAGGTAAGAGACGGGTGATGGGGTTTAATATTCAAAGGTCCAGATGAAGGTAATCCAGGAATTACAGTGAACATTCACAAAAGTTAGCCTGTTTAAAATAGAGAGTTGTTAAATAGGATAAGGCCAGCTAGTAGCAGTCTTTGAAGAACTAAAATTGATTAAATATATTCATGAGATGAATTGGAACCCAGCAAAATAACTTAGTAACTTCTAGATAGAAGGGACATCCGGATTCTCCCCAATAATCAAAGGTCACTAAAATCCTATCACCAAATCCTGTAAATCAAGAGTGATTGTTTTTATTCTCTTTCTAAGGCCAGCCCTGGTATTACCCCCAACAGACTTAGGACTTTCACTCCCTCTGGGATACAACACCAGGGCAACAGCTGAAAGGGCACTAGTGGCATACGGGGAGAAAGATAAGCAACAGGGCGAGTGCTGAGAGACAGTCCTCCCAGGCAAAACTCCAGAGGCCAGGCAGCAGCACTGTCCCCTCTATGAGCCCTCCCCCATACAGCCACAGCAGTGACTTGGGTTGCTCCACCCTGGCAATTACCTAAAGCTTCATCCCATACAACTTACAGGTGCATTCTCCTACAATAAGGCACACTATTAAGATAGGGAGTCAAAGCAGCTCTACCTAATACACAGAAACAAACACAGGGAGGCTGCCAAAATGAGAAGACAAAGAAATATATCCCAAATGAAAGAACAGAACAAAACTCCAGAGAAAAGAACTAAATGAAATGGAGATAAGCAACCTATCAGATGCAGAGTTCAAAAACACTGGTTATCAGGATGCTCAAAGAACTCACTGGGTACTGCAACAGCATAAAAAAAACCCAGGCAGAAATGAAGATTACCTTAAGTGAATTAAAGAAAAATCTACAGGGAACCAACAGTGGATGGGATGAAGCCGAGAATCAAATCAACAATTTGGAACACAAGAAAGAGCCTTCAAGAAGGAAAAATAATTCAAAAAAAACAAGGATAGACTAAGGACCCTCTGGGACATCTCCAAATGTACCAACATTCAAGTCATAGGGATACCAGAAGGAGAAGAGGAAGAGCAAGAAACTGAAAACTTGTTTGAAAAAAAATAATGAAAGAAAACTTCCCTAATTTGGTGAAGGAAATAAACATGTAAGTCCAGGAAGCACAAAGAGTTCCAAACAGGTTGGACCCAAAGAGGGCCACAGCAAGACACATCATAATTGAAATGCCATAGTTAAAGATAAAGAGAGAATCTTAAAAGCAGCAAAAGAAAAGCAGAGAGTTACCTACAAAGGAGTGCCCATAAGACTGTCAGCTGATTTCTCAAAAGAAACATTGCAGGCTAGAAGGGAATGGCAGGTATTCAAAATGATGAAAAGCAAGGACCTACAACCTAGATTACTCTATCCAGCAAAGCTATCATTTAGAATGGAAGCGCAGAAAAAGTGTTTCCCAGACAAGGTAAAACTAAAGGAGTTTATCATCACCAACCCATTATTATATGAAATGTTAAAGGAAATTATATAAGAAAAAGAAGATCAAAACTATGAACATTAAAATGGCAATAAATTCACAACTATCAACAGCTGAATCTAAAAAACAAACTAACCAAACAAGCAGAACAGGAAAAGAGTCACAGATATGGAGATCATTTGGAGGGTTATCAGTGGGGAGGGGGAGGAGGGAGAAAGGGGAAAAAGGTGCAGGGATTAAAGAGCACAAATTGGTAGGTACAAAATAAACAGGGGCATGTTAGGAACAGTAGCCAAAGAATTTATATGCATTACCCATGGACATGAACTAAGGAGGGAGAGCACTGCTAGAGGGAATGGGGGTACTGGGTAGAGGGGTGAAAGAGTGAAAAACTGTGACAACTGTAATAGCATAATCAATAAAATATATTTTAAAAAAAAGAAATAATTTCCAGGTAGTTGGAGGAGCAACATAGGAAGGAAATACAATCTATTGCCTATATAGTCCTAACCATTGCAACATTCACTGCAGGCCCATTCAACATGAGTAAGAGAGGTTCCTACACATACACTCCAGAAAGCTTAAATGTCTAATAATGGGTGAATATTTAATAACAAAATTATGATTCACTCATTTAAGATGCTCAAAAAAGTTAGGTGAGTATTTATGTACTGACACCATTATATATTGTTAAATAAAGATATAAGTTGGAGTGTGATATAATTATATAAGGAGGCACTGGAAATATAATTTATACATGCAAAGGAAAATATCGGATAGTGAACCAAATTATTAATAACATTTACCCCTGAGGTTTTAGAATGTATTCTTTTCTTTAATTTTTTTTTAATTTTCTATTACAGTTGTACCAATTTTTCCCCCTTTGCACTCCTCCACCCCCTTACTCCCACAGTCAATCCCGACACCGCTGTCCATGTCCACGGGTCATTCATACATGTTCTTTGACTAGTCCCTTTCCCCTCTTTCCACCATTATCTCCCTCCCTCTCCCTTCTGGCCACTATTAGTCTGTTCCATGTTTCCATGCCTCTGGTTCTATTTTGCTCGTTAGTGCATTTTGTTCATTAGATTCCTCTTATAAGTGAGATCATATGCTATTTGTCTTCCACAGACTGGCTTATTTCACTTAGTATAACATTCTCCAGTTCCATCCACACTGTTGTAAAAGGTAGGAGTTTCTTCTTTTTTTTTGAGAAAGTATTTTCCATAATTGCCACAATATTTCCTTCATACATGCTCTTCATACATGGAACCTTGCCACTTCCCCTAACAAGAGGTAGATAGAGCCTGTGTTCTCTGCTCTTGAACATGGACAGTCCAGCAGGACTGTCTCAGCAAATAGAATGCAGCAAAAGTAACACTCTGATTTCCAAGGCTAGGTCATAAAAAGTGGTATGTCTAGCCTTCTTTTTCTTTTGAGATACCTTCCTTTGGAGCCTGAGGTGCCATGTAAGAAGTCCGGGTGTCCTTAAGCCACCATACTAGTGACCACACAGAAACAGAGAGAGGTAACCAAGAAGCTGCAGCGGACCCAGCCTGCAGTTGTTTGAGTTCTGCCAACCTGGGCTCAAGACACATGAGTAAGCTAGGCTTCAGATAACTGCAGCTGAGCAATCCCAAGGGAGAACCTCTTAACAAAGTCAACCCCCAGAACCCTGAGTGAGAATGAAATTATTGTAGTTTTAGTCTACTAACTTTGGGGGTAGTTTTTATGAGCAACAGACAACAACACAAGTAGATCATGTCAGGAAGAGGAGGGGGTAGCTATATTTATTTTATATATATTTCTTTATTGCTTGGATTCTTTTCCCTGCAATGACTTTATAATTGCAATTTTTTAAGTCTCTAGATCTCCTGCTGTCTTGATAAACAGGGAAAAACTGAGCTTATCCTCAGGAGACAATGCACCTAAAATTTCTACCTATTTTCTACCATCACCATTCTTTACCACTGCCATTGGTACCAGCATTTCACAGCAAAACATATTAGTCAGGAACTCAGACCTCGCAATCTACCTAGTGCTAAGTACTACTTTTTGATGGTGGATCAGAGGAATTACTGAACCAAGAGTAACTCAGATATAGTATTGAGATGTGTACCTCAGGGTTGAGTCTTCTTTTTGATCCTATCAAAATCAAACTGTGAGCTTCTTAAAGTCTAGGCCTATTCTTACTCGTATAATATGTAATCAATATTGTTTACATGAATGAGAATAAGTGAACTTAAAATTTCAGGGGAAGGGCAAAGAACACAGCGGTGGATAAGCCAAAAGGAGACTCAAGGACCTTACATTTCAACTAAGACTCCAATTCATACACATGAAATGAAAACTAAAATATTTCAAATGTGATACACCTTGCAAGTAAATACCAAAAAAATCATGTATACTTGTAACTGAGTACATAAATGCACCCTGTATGTGGAGTAAATGGTCCAAATGTGACAAGGTTCACTGGAAAATGTCTCCTCAGGGAGAGACTTTAAATAGGTCTTATTAAGAAGATTTTAACAGGCAAGATAAGGGTATACAAGCAATATTAAGTGGGGAAAGTAGCAAACCAAGAAATAAAGGCTGAAAATGTACAATGAGAAGAAACTTAATTCACTGAATATAACAGAGAAAATATCTTTAGGAATAAGAAAGTAGGATGCTAGGCACAGGAGAAAATGTTAGAGAAAGTTTAAAATGCACAGGAATTAAAAGTTGGAATCTAACACAATTCGAACTGACTGGATGAAAAGTGTTCGTGAAAATTATTCTAGCAGTGCTGTGCACTGTGGAATAGACCGGGAGAGAGGCAGCAAGGCCAGTTTTACTGCTGCAATCATCTCAGCAAGAAGTGATGAGGATGGCAACTATGGATGTAAAAAGGAAGAACAGCATCCAAGAGATGTGATGGGGAAGGAATCAGCAGAACATTGATGATGAGTTAGATGGGAAAGGAGGGAGAGAAGGACAAAAGGAAATTACTAAAAGGGTAATTTAAAGCTTTTAAAGCTAGGAACTTCAAGACTAGAGGTAATTCTTAGTAAGAAAGGAAAAGGATAATAATGGAAGGAAGATCTTGATAGAAAAGAATTTTAACTGAGGAAACAGGCATTTGCATCAAAGGCAACAAGGGCCAACAAGAGTAAAACTGAGGGGGGAAAAATCAGCAAACAAAAAAAAAATAAGTAGCTAGAAAAGGACTGCTTGCAATGTATAAAAATTCTAATGACTCAGCAAGGGAATAAATATACCTTAGAAACAGAAGGACAGGCCAACTAATAATAAGATTAAAAGGAAGGTGTGCCTTGATCAGTGCCAACCACTGTTCTAAGCACTTTACTGCTTCATATTCTCACAACAATCCTATGATACGGATACTATTATTTATCTCCAATTCATAGACGGAGAAACTGAGGCACAGCACAGTCTGTCCAAAGTTACAGAGTAAGTTGTGGAGGTCAGATTTGCACCCAAACAGTATGACTCCAAATTCCATGTTCTCAACCAGCTCAATATTCTAGGATTAGTGATGACTGAAAAGGATGACAGACCTAAAAAAAAAAAAAGTAGGGAATTAATTTGTGAGGGCAAAGATTCAAGAGATGGTTGAATACCAAAAATGCATACAGTGGAAAAAATCTTATTCAACAGATCCAGAAAACTAGAATGATGGAGAACTTACTGACAGAGGGGTGGAAAGGACTGCCTGAGAGTCGGTATGTAAAAATATTAAAGCTTAAGAAAATGAACTGATGACAAACCATTACAGACTAGATGTTTGGGGTATAACACTAACCATAAGTATAATATCTAGAAAAAAACCATGCCTAACTGAAACATAGCCCACTGCACAATTTAGTGGCATAAGGAATTGCAGAGGATGTTTAACGTAAGCCAGGCATGTGTCAAGAAGGAAATATTCCATGTTACAAATAGGCATTTTAAGATTACCAAGCCCTCCGTCATAGAACCAAGCGATCAGTAGAATCTCAGTAGGTATTATGCTACGTCTGTGCATTTTCCAAATATTCTGAGGACCACATCAATTACCTAATATGCTTATAAAAGATGCGTATTCCTCTACCCATCTAAGACTTTAAAAATCTGAGAGTGGAGCTCAGAAAACTAAAATTTTAATATTTCTTTCCAGGCAATTCTTCTGCACAAAAGTTGAGGTGCACTTCCTTCCTCTGTTGCAGCCTATGTGTGCGAATTCTGTGGCTCCCCAACTGTTTATCTCATCTCTTGCGGCTTTGTAATCTGACTCTGATCTTCTGGCTTCTTTAGATGCCTATGCTTGACTTGCGCTTATTTCTAAAATCTCAGTCCAGGTTTGGTGACATAATCAAGACTTGGCTTTGGAGGCTTTAGCTCCAAAATGTGTATCAACTCCAATACTGACATAGAGGGAAAAGTTCCAGTTCCTTTCCCTGTCATCACAGAGCTTCTGTTAAGCATAACATGTGGTGCTGCCTGGACACTGGACAGACTTAGAATGTCAATTCTTATGTTGCCAGGTTTATGGAGAACTTGTCCAAGATGAAACTCATTTTCTATCAAAATAGCTGGCATCAGGGACAGCAACTATGAAAATATTCCAGATCTGGACTAGTGAATGAGTTTTTCTAAAAGGTCTCTTTATAAAAAACTTCTTAAAATTTCCTGATTGAGAGAGGGAGAGAAACATCAATTTGTTGTCCCACTTATTTATACACTCATTGGCTGATTCCTGTATGTGCCCTGACCAGGAATGGAACCCACAACTTTGGCATATCGTGACAATGCTCTAACCAACTGAAAGCTATCCAGCTAGGCATCTAAGACGTCTCTTGACTTCAAAAATGAGGGAAAAGGTGACCAAAAGGTTGTCTACTTGATATGAGGTAGAACAACAACAACAACAAAGCTTTTTCACTCAACCAGGCAATCTCCTTGATAGCAACTAGGATCCTACAAGAATGGCTTCTAGGTTTGTTCATGCTTTAGCAGATCTGTAAGCCACTGGTAGAGACAGAGTATCCTTGTCTCTAGCACTACCTGTGGTTCCCTTTTCTTAATCCTGGCTACACTACACTCCCAGTCTGTCATCTTTCTGGTATGCCTGAGATGACTAACATAACCACTAACACTAAATTATACTGGGAGACTTTTGCAGTTTCCTACAAATTATTTGATCCTTGAAGAAAAGGATGAAATCCAACCCACCTTTATATCTCCGAGTCCCTAAACATGCACTGCTACACCTGACATGCTTTAACTGGGTGTGCCCGCTGTATCCCCTGCAAGGGAACCTCCTCAAGTAGAGCACCCAAAAGCAATGGCTTTACATAAAAGATGACTTGCCCCTGTGCCTCACCGCTAAGGTCATGGAAGAGGAACAGACATCTAACACATGCTCATGCCAAGCATTCAGATTTCTCTCTGGCTAACTGAACTAACGAAAGCACACTTGTCACTAAGAGGTAAGCTTTAGTTTAAAAAGCAGTTCCAAATCCACCTGCCAGTCGAAGTAATGGAGAAATAGAAACTATAAAAAACTATAGCAAGGCAAATAAAAGTGGAAGGGAGAAGGGAGAAAGGTAAATGAAGCAGATGCGTAAAAACAAGGCAAGACCAGAAACCGTACATCCCTAAAATGAGAGACAGAGACCAGTTTCTCCAAATCTGATAGTCCTGCCATTCGCACAAGCTCTAGTTGTTCTGTATCAACCCCAAAAGAGTGGGGTCCCTACAACCACCTTTCCTCAAAACCAAGCAATTCCCGGTTGAAGCCCTTTAAAAAAAAAAGAAGAAGAAGAAGAAGAAGAATGTACACCAAGACATATAAAAACCGGCAACAGATAAACCCAAAGCGAAAAAAGAATTGTACCACCAGAAAGTAAAATCTCAGGTAGCCGTAAGACGTCTCTATATACGAATCTGACTTATCCAGAAGCACCACCAATGTTTATCATATTCTGGTCAATAAAACAAATCAAAATTTAATTGATCTTTTCAAAGTAAATTATCAGTGTTGACAAATAAAGAATTGTCTCAAACCTGGTGGAGACAAAAACCATGATATACCTTTTCTGTTAATATACTTGAAAATATTTTTTAATATACTTGAAAACAACCTTTGTTTTTTGATGTTTGTAACAAGCAGTATGTTGGATTAACAGCCTCATCTTTGACAGGCTTTATAACTCATACAGATAATAAAGGAAAAACAGAGTATCATCAGCCCTGTAACCAGCCTTTAACTTGATGGTCCTTTCTTGTACTTAGACGAAGAAAAGTCTCAAGATTACCCTCTCTTTCCTCTCAAGAGCCTTTTCTCTGAAAATGATCTTTGAACTGACTTTGAAGTGAGTTCCCTTACAACAAATTCAAAATAGAACTCAACATAAGCTCACAATTAATTAATCTGACAAGTTTGCTTCAACACTGTCAAAAGACCAAACTAATGTCATAATAACTGTAATTCTGGTTATCGAATACAGATGCTAGCATACTTCCTCTCTGGCAAGAAATGTATCATTTAAACCTTGAATTTATTTGAATCTTTCACATTTTACTTACAGGAACTTTTAAAATTACTGTTAACATACTAAAAAAGCTTAATGGGTACTAAACAGTCCTCAAGTAAAGCTTGCCAATTTTTAAATTCTCAAAACAAAGTTTAATTGGAATTTTCCATAAAAACTTGCATGATGTGTCAAAGGAATTTCTAAACTACTACAAAAAGCGAAAGAGTAAAATTATTGAGCTAATAATTGCTACTTTTCTCTTTACACTGACAAAACAGAATTATGACTAAGAGGAGGATTAGTCAATCTCTGTAGTGACAGAGCAGTTCTGTGTCTTGATTGTGGTGGGGGTTACAGAATCCACACGTGATAACATGGCACACGCTATACCAATGCCGATTTCCTGGATTCAATACTGTACTAAAGTTATATAAGAGAGGACCACGAGGGGAAACTAGGTGAAAAGTACAGGGCCCTCTCTACTATTTTTGCAACTTCCCATGAATTTATAGTTATTTCAAAATTAAAAGTAAAAAAGTAAGCAAACGATTGGTGGATCCACTTAATAACAAAAATAGTACATATAAAAAACAAATTACTCTAAATACCCTCCCTGTTTAGCAAACTAGAAAACTGAAACCTAACCAGGTAATACACATAAACTTGTATGGTCAATAACAAAGCGAAGACATCTAATTGACATGCTGTCGACCCAACATTCTATTTCAGAAAATGGAACTTAAAATTGGAAGTAACCAGCAACTTGTGCTCAATAAACAACTCCTTGTTTTAGGAAAGAAGACCAAGTCATTTGACGCCCATAATGCACAGAAAAGGAAGCAATACACATATATTTTTTAAATTATTGTATTTTATTTAAAAGAAGAAACTTCTTTTGAAGAAAAAATCCTTGAAGAAATTTATGTTTAATTGTAGACCTACCACCTTTGGGGGGAAGTGACATCTTACTGAAAGCATGATACAGTATTCTACAGCACATGAGGAAGACCGTGCCATCTTTTCAGAGAGGTCTTCCTTGGATAAGAGTGTACAGCAACTATTCTGGTCCTGAGTGGTTCTACACTGCTACTATGTAAAACTAAACACAGGCTGTCTTTGACTCCAAACAATGCATTTTCAACCAAATAAAGATAATATTCAGAATAGCTACTTTCAAGTTCTCCACAATAAAAATTATGTTCCAGGAAGGCAAATGCTCGTTAAATCAGTGGCTGTACACCAGTCATAATACAGCATCCTATAAAAAGTACATCTGAAGTCTAAACTTATACCTTAGCTATCATCCTGCCACCTCTATACAATAGTTTTGGGTAACATTATCCTTGTGAAGTTCAGTTTGGTAAAAACAGGACTTTATCCTCCTTGAAAGGAATGAGACACAGATATAAATCACCATACGTGAAGCAACTACCACTTTTGGAAAACCAACTGAAGCAATATATAAACATCAAATATAACCATTAGTATGTAAATAAAACAGATGCATGTCTAAAGTGGTTTCCAGATCACAGAGTACAACTACCCCATTGTCCCAAGAGCAACTTAGGGAAAACACATTACTTGACCTGGAGTGAGAAGTCAGATTTGTCCAGCAGGGGAGTGGGGGTGAGGGGGGACAACTACACAGTTAATAGATCTTCAGTGGAATTAGGTGAGAAGATATGAAAAGTTGGAGTATAGAGAGAAAATCTAAATTAGAAACCCAAAAAAATGTATTAACAGGGCTAGGAAAGTGATTTTTCAAATTGTAGCCTGAATTAAGTCAACAAGTTAACTACTATTACTCTTTATTTGAGGAGAAAAAAAAAGCCAGAACAACAGAATATATCATCATTCTTTACACAGCAATATGCTTTAAAGTTCACAATTAATTATTGACTTTCGAAGACATTACTAACAAATGCAACCCGCACAGACTAACACTCATCCGTCTGTATCCATGCTACAGGGTATTTGTTTAGTCCACCAGTAGTTGGGCATGACTAAAGGTCTGGGATACATAATGATAAAATGTAAGGCAGGTACCAGAACATAAAATTAGCTGGTATAACACAGTAATTTTGCTAGTTAACTAATTTCACTAAGATATGCCAGAAGCATTCTAAGGGCTCATAATAATCCTATGAAGGAGTATTTATTCCCATTCTGTAGATGAGGTAATTGAGGCAGAGACAAATTAAATGGCTTGTCCAAGGTCACATAGCTAGTAAGTGGCAGAGCCAGGATCTGGACACAGGTGGAATGATAGTTTGGATTTATTCAAAGGCTAGTAAGCCACTGACAGATTATAGGCAAAGTACAGCTGAAAATCAAACTTGTTTTTTATTTTAGCAATATCCCACAGTAGGGTTGAAGAATGACTCAGGGAAAAACACTAAAAGCAGGGAGATTAGTTAAGAGACTGATGGGATCTTTCTGGCAAGCCAGATGATGAAGGCCTGAATCAGGGGAATAGCAACAGAATGAAAATAAGTGAATAATAGATAAGGGCAAAGGACACAAAATCAACTTGACTTCATGACTGGATGGAGAGAGTAAAAAATGATTTCATAGCTTGACTGACTAGGCCCAACCTAACAGCTTCATATTTTAATCATATGATTACTTTATGAAAATCTTTAAGCAGATAGGTTCAGTCTTAAGTCATCCTCATTTCAACTATAGTCTCAGCATTTGATATTTCCTCTTTGAAAAAAGTGATTATATATATAAATCTACTGCTGCCTGGCAATTCCATACAAATTGTTTAATGTGCATACAGTAAAGAGAGTTATTATACATTTTCAATAAACCACATGAAGACCACTGAGAAAGAACTGAACAAAAGATGGACAGAGAAGTGCCCTGCGCAGTGTGGCTCATGTAGTTGGAGCATTGTCCCATAAACTGGAAGACCAAAGGTTCAATTCCTGGTGAGGGCATATGCCCAGATTGTGGGTTGGGTCCTTGGTCAGGCACATATAAGAGGGCAACAGATTGATATCTCTCTCTCACACACATCAATGTTTCCCTCCCTCTCTCTAAAACCAGTAAGTACGCCTTTGGGTGAGGATTAAAAAATAAGATGGACAGAAAAGCCACAGAGAATATATTCAGTATGTGGAACTGAGTGTAAGAAAAGATCTTTAAATGTAAGAAAAGATCTTAAGTGTAAGAAAAGATCTAAATGCCCTTTGAATTGATTTGATTCTAATTTGATCACTTTATAAGGAGATGTCTGTGACCACCTATTTTAGGATTCAAAAAATGTAAAATAACACAACTTCGAAGCTAAATCAACTATTGTTCCTTTTTCTCCTTATTTGTAAATGTTTAAAAAATTGCCCTTATAGTTTAAATCAAAGACCTGTAAAATATTGCATTAACATTATAATAACCATTGTAAAAACTTACTGTAACTTCAACCTTATTATCAGTGTAAGGGAAAAAAAAAAACTATGTGAATGCCAGGAACTTCCAGTAACTAAATGCTCTTGGAAGGTATCCAAGACAATGTTATAGTAAATTTCCAACTTGTTTCATCTAAGATCAAGAAAAACAAGTTATCTAAAGCACTGGATTATGTTTAAATAGACTCTTAACTAAAAGTTTTATGTCAAATAATCACTCAGAAAAAATCTTCACACTATATCTGTGATGAGCCCTAAGTCCGTTAAGGGTCAAATGGGGGGATAGCTGCACCCAGGAATCTAAGTCACATTACTTAATATTATTTTGAGAAAAATTTCAATACCAGTAGCTTCCATTTTTAGAGAACTAGATTTTGGCAGAATCTGTTAAAGTAATAGTTTACAACGATACTGAAAATCTCCATAGCTTCTACAGTGTGGACGGAATGTGGTGGTGGTTACATTTTGGTTTCTAGCTTGAGCCACTCTTTAGTCTCCTGTTATTTGTGGTTCAAATTCCTTCTTTATGTTTGCACGTCTGGTAGGTATATACCAACTTCATATATAAGCAAACTTAAAGGTGTTTTGTATGTGTGAGTGAACATGCGAATGCACATACACAGCACTCTAAATGAGCTGGGATTTCTGCTCCTAACAACTGATTTAGAAATTAAAGTTCTACTAAATTGAGAAGTAAAGGCCAGCAGTTGTAAGAAAAATCTAGCCAAATAGCCAAGGGAGCTATAAAATTAACTAGCAGGTTCACAAAACAAAGCCAACATATTTTTACTGAGCATCTTTAAGTTTATCTGTAAGTGTTCTTGCTTTTAAAAAGTTGAGTGGTACACTTACATTTATGAAAAATGACATCGTAGGATAAATTTCTAATTCCCAAAAGAAATAATGAAAGTTTAAAGATCTGCATATAAAAACAATAGAAGCAAGAGAGTAATGAAATGAACAGAAAAAGCAAACATGGTTTTACAGGAAACATTAAAAGTGGGATGGACTAAATGCAATAAAAGACCTAAAATGAAGGAATTAGACCATAAATATTCCCAATGTGTTCAATATCTACTGAAAGAAGGAATGCCATTCCCATTAATACCTGCCACAAAAATTGCCATAAAATAGCTACTTCTATTTTTTTAATAAGGAACCAAGGAGAGATGTTACAATATATTCTGTAACTTACCAATACGGAGCTATTAAATTTATATGCTTCATCCGAAGATGTGTGCTAAGACTGAAATCTGTTAGCACAGGAATGAAATGAAGCCTCACTAGACATTCGACATAAAGCTGAGCCCTAAAGGCTCCTTGATGCACAATTTGCAACCACAGCATTCACAGTAACAGTACACTAAACCATCAACAGACTAGTTTAAAACAGTTTAGCTTTCCAATTTCCATAATATAGGCAACATTTTCAGAAGCAATCATACTACAATAAATGTGTCTTTCACAGTTACGGGATGAAATCTTAAACTGGACAGGCACCAATGCCCTAATTTTCTACTTTTTTCGTAAACCATATGACTTCCACATGCTGAGAATGTTTTATGCTTTAACCTGCAGTAAAGGCTTTACATCATTTTAATGCTCAGTGCTTAAAATGCAACAGAATCACCCCAATGAATGCAAGGAATATATCTGGTTTACTCTGCAATGATTTTAACCAGACTACTAGTCAGAGAAAGTTCAATGAGAGCTTTTCCCAATAACTTTGCATTTCCATAGAAGAAAAACAAAAAGAAAATCTGAGGTAAGGGTAGCTGAAGAGAAAATACTTATATTGTTCCAACTCTTAACAAACATTTTAGGTTTTATTTCTAAAATAACTATTGAACATTTTAATACTCTATGTCTAAGAGAGTATCTTTTAGCCAAAAACAACCCTATTATGTAGTAATAATTTAGTATTTTTCTCCAGTTTTTACAAAATAGTATTTCAGATTAAGATAGAAGGTTAAAACAAAATATTCTGGAAATCCTAGTCTATAACAAACTAAAGGCTCATCTTTGTATCAACACATTCTATATTCTAAAATTGAGATTTAGAAGACATTAATTTTGTTTCTATTCAGGTCAATCTAAATATATATGCTAACTCATGTGTATAGTCAGCTTATCTGTGTGAATGACGAACTGCAGAAATGTCAAATAGAAGGTTATAAAACATACCATAAAATTACATACTGTAGCTACGTGACTTTTAATTTTATGAAATCTAAGGTCCTTTATGGATAGGTTCAAGAATTGATAAGTTTGGAGCCAAATATATAAATACATTGAATTCTCAGTAGTTGAAAGAGACACTACGTCAATTCCTTTAGTTATTGAAAAGTCTATTACACTAAAAATCTGTCACATGGGAAAGGTTACTGATAAACTTATACTTCAGACTGAAGGAAGTACAAAATATATGATCTTAAATCTCCTGGTGTGATGTTATTAAATATTAAAGACTGTGAGGATCAAGATGTTGCAATCCCCTTCCCTTTATAACTCCAATTGAAACTTGAAAAAAAAAATCAGAATTAAAATTTTCCAAACTTACACACATAATTCAACTAGATCTAACAACTTAGTTTATAGTTTTAAAACAAGTTTAATGCAAGGCACTGCAAACTTGATGTGATGATTACCTGTGACTAAATGCAAAATAAAAACAAATGCTGGTTCTTTTCATCTAAAGGTGTATTTTACACAGAACTACAAAAAACACAACTGTATTAGCACCAAAAAAAAAGGGGGGGCCACAGGAAGCATTATGTCCATCCAGGAAGAGAAATGTACCATATCGAGAAAGAGAAGGAGGAAAGAATGAAAGGAAGGAAGGAAGAAAGGAAGGAAGGACGGAGAGAGGAAGGGAAGGAGGGAAGGCAGAGGTCTGTATACCTGCAGGATCCCAGAGAAATGAACTAGTCACATCACTCCACTCTATATGAAACATGAGGGTTTTCAAAGCTTCAGGGTAAATTTATAAAGCAATCACTTTATACCATTCAACTTTACATAGTATCTTTAATGCCAACTGCATTCTCCCCTTCACTCACCCAATGCGTCCTCACTCTTCCATACCAGCCTTCAGACAAATGCGAGACAGAACAGGGTGGGGTAGAAGAAAAACACAAACAGCGCCTTTCAGCTACTCCCCCTGCCTCCAAATAATTTCCAACAGTTTCTCCTACCAAGAAAATAAGTCGCCCTATCTCAACATACACAACAGTCATTCTGTGTCTTTAGTGGACACAGATGCATACACATGTCAGCAGTCCCGACCTCGACCCCACGTCCCCGAATCTTAAGTAATGTTTAACGTATTCAGCACGAAGACGATGAGACACCCCTACCTGCTGTTTCGGGGTGAGGATGGGTGGAGGACTCCTTTCCAAGTAGCCCCAATAGTGTAACAAAAACACGGTTCCGGAATAAAATATTAAGAACACTGTTCCTTTCCCACCTTATCTACCGATTTAAGGATGCAAAAATTCCTCTCCACCCCTACAGTTCTCCTGCTTGGAGTTTCGGGGTGGAGATGTGTCGCGGGAGGGGGAGGCGGCGGGGAGGACGAGTGTGATCGGGCAATGGGACACAGACGAGTTGCTAACGCCAGCTACCCCGCACGCACCACGGCGCCAGCCCAGAGGTCCACGTCCCGGACCTCACGCACGCTCTCCTGCCCAGGCCCAGTTCAAAGCTATGACTCCAGCTATCTAACTTCCTATCGCTAGACGTGTATTCAAGACTAACGTGTTACAGAGTACACGTCACACAGTTTAAAACACAGTTACACACCAGGAAAACCCACACACCTCCAATTCACCTTACAGTTTCCCAAACTCCAGACAGGAGACCCCACCTCCAGGATTCAAACCTTCCGCCCATAGTGGAGGAGACCAGAGGAGTTGGGCAGCAGCCGACGCCTTTCAATTACCGCCCCCCACAAACTGCCCCACCCCGTACCCTGCGTCCCGGTCACCCACTAGGAAGCCCCCTACTTCCTCTCTCCTCTCAATCGGGCCGTTTAAGAGACCCATCCCAGACCACTCAATTTCTCCCCAAAACCCCGCAAAAAAGAAAAAAGAAAGAAAGTGAGGAGAAAGAAGTGGGGAAAGAGACTTGAGGTGGCGCGGCTTGAAAACCACTCGACTCACCTCGGAATCGTTGCTGAGTTCTCTCCGCGCGACACAGCCCCCTCCCCAACGTCCCAGTACGAACGGCTGAGATAGGGAGGAGGGGAAAGCGGGAGGGGGAGGGGTGTCTTCCGCGTGGGGCGCCAGGCGGGAGGGGCCTGGGGAGGGGTTGAGGTCCGCGCAGGAAGAGGAGAAGGGGGAGGGGAGGCCCCTATCTCCCAGTCTCCCTCTGAAAATCTCCCTTGTCTCAATCACATCAGACTGACTGTCTTTGTCTGGCTGACAACCGCCATATTGATATCAACAGCCCCACTCCCACCTGCTGCCGCCGGGCGGCCCTGGGAGTTGTAGTTCCTAACTCCCTTGAGTAAAAGCACGGGGCTCAGCGTCCGGAGACCCCAGAGAACTACAACTCCCGGCAGGTCTCGCGCCCATCCGCCTTCCCACAGGGAGGAGGGTAAAGGAGCGCCACAGCTGTGGAGACTACACATCCCAGAATACCGTGGGTACCAGGCCCTAGCTGGGGACGTGATATCACGCTTGGGTAGACGGGGAGGATGAATTGGCGGCGGGGAAGAATTTGAGCTAACCGAAGGAGGTGTTTAGAGAGAAAAGGGAGGAAAAGGAAAGATAACTACAATTCCCATGATGTATGGAGAGACAACTACATTTCCCATGATGTCCCGGAAAGGGGGCGCTGGGAAGAAAGACTGCATGTCCCGCGATGCTCTTCTCCCTCGAGCGGCGGAGCTTGAACCGGAAGACGCTTTCTGGGTTTGAGGATTCCAGTGACTGCTGTTGAATCAAAAGTCCAATATGAAACTGGTGAGTCTCCGCTCCTAAGTTAGAAGGCAATGGTTATGCCATATCCTTTAGACTTAGTCGTTTCCATCTTGGGAAGGGAACCGTCTCTAAAGGGGTGGCAATTAGGAAACTAGAAGTTGAGATGGACTAAAGGGGAAGCTGCTGTTTGTTGTTGAGGGGGTTAGAATCATACCTCCCTACCCCACCCCACACACAACTGCCAGAAGAGCGTACAGGTCCTTGGGTCCTTTTGGTTAAGTGAGAGGTTGGCTGTAACATTTTTTCGTCGGCGCACTAAGGTCGGACTTTATGAACTAGGTTTGACTTGTTTCGGTTTGACTTGTTTCTCAGCTGCCACGTGAGTGTTATAATAGGTTGTTAACTTCTTTCCACGCAGTTGGCCGTTGATTAGCGTTTCTTCCTACCCTTGTGGAGAACTCTTTGGTTACTTATGAGCAGAAGTTAGAAGATATTGAACATATTGAATTTTCTGTTACAGACCCCTAATTGCACTTGGAATTCAAAGAAGGACGAGGTCAGGGTGTGTTCTTGGAGGATTTGAGGCTTAAACCATATGTAGGATGGATTGAGAGGAATTGTTAAAACATTACAGGTGGCAGCGCCTTTCTAGTTGCTAGATGGAATAAATGCTGCCTGATTCATGAATCGCTTCATAAAGCCAATTAGATCTTCAAATTAAAAAAAAAAAAAAAACAGTACAGTCTAGGGCTGTAGGGATTTCATGAACCAAGGTTAGGTGGAACATGCCAGTACACGTTGAGTCTTTGCATCACAAAACTCAGAACACCTGGCTTATAGGAATACTTCTCATCTTTATTTTGAGCTACTTTACTACCATTGTGCACGTAGATCTAACTAGTTTATTCCAACTGTGTAGAATTAGCTAATTGCATAATTAGGAGAGTAGAAAAGCTTGTGTAGGATGCTGTACCTTTTAAAATTGTGTTCCTGTAGCCAAATATTGTCAAGCTTTACTTTCTGTGATTTTTATATAAAAACAAAAGATTTATTTTCTTTTTCCATTTATATAATTATTTGAACCATACTTTTCCAAAGCCACCCACATACCCCTCATCCCCCGCTTTGGTGATTATCATTGCCCAGGTATATACTTAGCAAAGCATCATCTGTTTTCTGAGAAGTCAGAAAAAGTACTAAAAGTAGACTGAACTCCAAAACTGCCTCCATTTAAAGCTGTTTATGTAAGGGATAGGGCGCAGATCAGTAAACCTTGAGAATATCAATTTGACTCTGGGTTAGTGTGCCAGACACTGAAGAATGCAGAATTGAAAGTCATTGCCCCAGCCCTAAAGAAGCGTGCAATATAATGAAGGTAGAAAAGTAAGCCAAAATTATAATTCACTGCATTCCGGATAACACTGGCATGTTTAGTTAGGGCTTGGAGAATGGAGGTGATTGCGAGGCAGCTTCCTGGAAAAATAACTCTAGAACTGATAAGAAGGATGAGTAGGCTAGGGCCTTCCATGAAGATAATTCAGCTTAGGAGCAGAAGACATTGTTCCTAAATGATTGGAGCACAGACCATGTCTTCAATACTGAATAAATTACATTTGGTGTGCTTGGGGAGAAGGCATGCAATTGTGAAACAGCTTTTCTGTAAAAACTCATTTGCCAGGGTTATCAGAGAGCCATGGTTTACATTACATATACAAGAGTGGGCAAATGTAGGCTTACAGTTGTGAGTTGATTCTTGTATTATTTATTTTTTAATAATCATAACCTGCATTTTTTCCCCTACGAACAACTGTGAACCTACTTTTGCCCATCTCTGTACTTTGGTTTGCTCATAATATCCTCCTGTTTATTTAGAGATGTGAAAACATAGGAAAAAAGTAGAGACTTATTTTTTTCCTTTAAGAACCAAAAGATGTCTCAGAGGACATGTTACAACTCATTTGGTAGTTAATGATCTGTAATGCAGAATTTCTATCAACATAGCAAAAGTGGTTTCAGAAACATTGACACTCAGTAAATTAGACTTCTTTTGTGTGACACTCCTCCCATTGAGTTGGAATAAATCCTCCCATGGCCTATTTATGTAATTATTTGAACCATACTTTTCCAAAACCACCCACATACCCCTCATCCTCCACCTTGGTGCTTATCATTGCACAGGTATATACTTAGCAAAGCATCATCTGTTTTCTGAGAAGTCAGAAAAAGTACTAAAATGTTAAACTTTATGTGCTGCTTCATACAAAATTATGGAATTCATAGTAAGGAATATG
Organism: Carollia perspicillata; assembly: GCA_004027735.1. Classification (NCBI taxonomy): domain Eukaryota; kingdom Metazoa; phylum Chordata; class Mammalia; order Chiroptera; family Phyllostomidae; genus Carollia; species Carollia perspicillata. The sequence continues at coordinate 28,483 of PVKM010011639.1, forward strand.
TAGTAAGCCATGTTTTACATGTATATCATGAAACACAGAAATACATTTTATTGAGCACATTCTTGTTTTTGAGATTATGATTTGCCAAAATATCCTTCTCACGCACAGTCTGTGACCATACCTTTGTCAGCGTACTTTTGTTCGTTAACTGGTCTGTTTCTCTCCAGTCCTGCTGATAGAGGCTCTTTGCACTTGCCATTTGAAATTCAAAACACCTTCTGCCTGGTCTCCCTACATTCAGTCTTCTCCTTCTCCAAATCATTTTCTATTCTGCATCCCAGAAATTGTTTTACGTTTAAGAGTAACATAAAACCCTTTGCCCTTAGGATAAAGTTTTATAATTTTTCACTTGACTTACTTGGTCCTGCCTACCTCTGTAGGCTCATGTCTAGCCCTCATCAACCTTGCTCTCCTTATTCCGGTTGTATTGCACATCTTCCAGTTCCTTGATCTTTGCCTTCTCTGTTTAGCCTCAGGGATTTTACACGTGTTCATTGCCTATAACACTTTTCTGCCTGCGCAATTTCTTTGTAATTTCAGGTCTCTGTTTAACTAGCACTTCTTCAAGGTTTCCTCATGTTAGGTACCCCTCTCATATGCTTCTGTGGCACACTTCCTCTTGTAGCATTTGTGATTATTGGTTTTATCTCTGCCCTCCCTCTCGTAGACTTTGTGTTTTCCCAAGGCCCTACATCATGTGACACCACTAAAGAGCAGTTAAGTAAATAATCTCTGAAGGTATATTACTGAGAAAAGATTAAGGGGTAAAGTTAAAACATTACAATAAGCTATAACAGTGGAGTAAAAAGACCTAAGTACTACCCTTATGGATCAAATACTGTGTGCCAGACACTGTGCAAGGTACTTGCTCTTTAGCGTCCCATTGAACCCTTTGATCTAAGTCAGGGGCATCAAACTCATTTTCACCGGGGGCCACATCAGCTTTGCATTTGCCTTCGAAGGTCTGAATGTACTTTCAACTCCTTCACAGTTAAGGAGTGGTTACATTAATACAGTCCTAAAATTATTTCAGACCTTTGAAGGCAATTGCTAGGCTGATGTGGCCCCCTGTGGAAATGAGTTTGACACCCCTGATCTAAGTGATAGTATTCCCATTTTACAGATGAAAAATCTGAGCCTCAGGGAGGTGCAGTGGCTCAAAGTTGCACAGAGGAGAAAAGTGCTAGAGCCGAAATCTGAACCCAAGATTCCTTTATCAAGAGTCTGTGGCTTGATAAGGGCAGGGGCTCCATCACCTTGCCTTGCACAGTGCCTGCCATGTGCTAGGTTCTCTCTGAAAGAAAGGAAGCCAGCGTGCATACTGAGAGACAGTTTATTGGGGGCTTTTATTTTTCTTAACAAGTATAGTTTGTTAAAAATCCTGTTCAAACATTTGGATCAAGGGAAAGCAAAAGTAACTGAAGGATCCGTGTAGGAAAAAACCTTCAGGTCTGGCACCTGGGAGCCCTCTGGAGAGAAGGCAGTGGGAAACTTCATACTCTAAACAGAAGGAGCCCCTCCCCCCCACCACCACCTCCCCTCTTCCCTCTCACCTGCTATTTGGGGCTATTTTTTAAATTAGCTTTAAATGAGAGTTGAGTTAAATTAAGATCTTAAAAAAATAGTGGTAAAAAATTAAAGTTTGGAAACTTTCTTGATAATATAAAGGGCTCCGTGTCAGATCATACCAATTGGGAGCCCGCATTCGTTTTTATACTACCCAAGTTGGCCTCTGATACCAATTTTAGTTGTCTGATTTACACATCATTCTCTTAGTGGCTTTTCACTCACCAAAAGGAAGACAGTGGATGCCATTGTAATGCAATCCTTGGATATCTCCTTGTAGAGATACCAACTGAAAGGATTTTAATGACTCTATAATATTATGCAGTATTCGGGCAACTTCATTTAACTGAAGAAATTCATTGGTACCTTCAATGAACCAGAATTGTTTTAAACAGAACAGGAAAATTAGAAATGTATCCTCTAAATTAGCATGTTTTAGAGCATGTTCTGTTTTAGTATAGATTGAGCCTATTTGGGTACACTCTGATGACCAATTCAGCTAAGCATAGGAACTAGAATTCACCAGGGAACTTAACAGAAAAAAAATACTGAATACGTCAGCAGAAATTGACTTTGAAACATCATGACCAGGAATGCAGTCATTCAAATAGATGAAGATTAAAGTGAATGAAATAATAAGAAGTTCGAGAATGCAGCATGTGTCATGCTTCCTGTAGATAGTTCCAGAGATGGAGGGAATCTTCTAGTTTATTCAGTCAACAAAGATGCAAGTGCAGTATACCCTTGACATTTAATATTTTCCATTTTAACTATTAAATTTGACCCCAAAGATTGATGACAAGGAGTTATTTGTAATTTTGCTGAAGCAGAAATTTGAATGTGACTTTACGATTAATGATAACCCTTAGTGGATGGGCCTGATTGCCTCAGGACCCACAGCTGTCCTCTCTCCTCAGTTATTCTTGCTCTCTTGTTAAAGGGCTGAAAGAAAGGTCATTGAAATGCTTGGTGTGCTCTACTTTTGAATTTGATGGAGGAAGTGATATGCTGTAGTTGTATTTACACATTTAAAAACTCAAGATAAGCCCTGGCTGGTATAGCTCAGTGGATCGAGCACAGGCCTGCAAACCAATGGGTCACCGGTTCAGTTCCCAGTCAAGGCACATGCCTGGGTTTCAGGCAAGATCCCCAGTAGGGGGCGTTCCAGAGGCAACCACACATTGATATTCCTCTCCCTCTTTCTCCTTCCCTTCCCCTCTCTCTAAACAAAGTAAATAAATAAAATCTTTTAAAAATTAAATAAATAAAAACTCAAGATAAGCCATGAAATATTTTCTTTAGTGGTCTATGCGCCTTTGTACAAAATGCTGTCTCCTTACTACTAGCTTTGGAGAAGGCTCAAACTTTTAACTCGCCATTGCTCCTAGGGAAAGAGATGGTGTAAAGAAATGAATTCACAGACTGCTGCTAGAGGAAAACACCAAGTGGAATTGTAGTGTGTAGATCTTTGCTTGAAAGAGGCAAGCAAGTCCTGCCCCACGGTCAATTTAATAAATCATTAGGTAAGGTAATCCTTACCTTGGATCTGAGAGCGATGGATTCTTTCTCCAGTTTACGGAATTGCAGAATACTTTTGGCTTCTTAAAATTTGGAGTAAGGACAGAAAATCTCTTGCTATGAATTAAAAACATTCACAATTATACCAGTGCCTAATTCACCTATTATAGTACAATTGTTAAAATGTCAACCTGACTTCATTCTTTTACATGTTTCTCTATGCTGGTTGATTATAGAGTGCCCTCGTGTGTCTTTATGATGTAATATCATTTCAAGCTTTACAGTGGTTATGTTTTACCATGACCTTGGTATGATAAATTTTTCTCCTTTCAAATGATTTCCTCAAACTCTAAAAAGCTATGTGTGACATGAAGCCAAGTCACATACCTTACCTTGTTCAGCAGTGTTCTCAGGTAACAATGGATAATGTAGTTCTGGGCATTTCAAAGCCCTGAAGATTAAACCTTTTATATTTATTAAGGCAAAAGTATATATTGATGATAGGGTTTTTTGGATGATAATAGTTGAGCTGAAGAAAATTTTATATACATATATATAAAATCAAACAAGCATGACAGTAGTATTACTGTTGCTTATAACTGTAGGAGCACATTTGTTTTGTGACTGGTTTGCTCTGAGTCCTTAAATCCCTCTGCCATTTGCTCTGATAATCAGTGAAGTGTATGTGGCAGACAAGGCCCAAGAGTGCAGCACAGCCATGGGACTCGGTAGAGCCTGGCATTCCGAATGGAAAATCACTCTTGGCTTGCTAAATACCAACAGCGGTCCAGGCTTAAACTGCCCCTCAGTTCTCCGTCATCCATTTATTCATTCAGCAGATCTTCCTGAACACCGTTTCCCTCTGTGCTAGGCATTGCTCAAGGCGCTGGATATATTGCAGTAGGCCAAACAAATTTACTCCCCGCCTCTATGAAACTGAAGTCCAGGGGGCTTACTGTGCCATTCAAACAGTGTTACATTGAAATTTCTAATGTAGAGATAATGTTGGGCACTGACTCAGTCTTTTTTTAAATTATATTTTATTGATTATGCCATTACAGTTCTCCATTTCCCCCCTTCATTCCCCTCCAACCTGCACACCCCCTCCCACCCACACTCCCCCTCTTTAGTTCATGTCCATGTGTCGTAAGTTCTTTAGCTTCTACATTTCCCACACTACTCTTGCCCTCTCCCTGTCTATTTTCTCCCCACCGTCTATGCTACTTATTCTCTGTACCTTCTCCCCACCCTCTCCTCCCACTCCCCTGTTGCTAACCTTCCATGTGACCTCCATTTCTGTGGCTCTGCTCCTGTTTTAGGTGACCGCTTAGTCTGCTTTTGTTTTA
>PVKM010011640.1:0-32920 GCA_004027735.1 Carollia perspicillata
CCACCAGTGTAACTGTCCCTGCAGAAAGGAGTTCACTTGATTTAGAGCATTGTCAGTTAAAGGGGTTGGTGTAACAAGCCAACAGTGAGGGCCAAAATCTCTCTTTATCCCAGAGCCCATTTTGGGCAAAAAATATTCAGGTAGATAAGCCAGGGATTTATCCAGAATTTCCAAGATGTGAGACAAGTTTGGGAGCATGCTAAGTTCTCCTATATTCCAGGTGGACTGGAGGCTGAGGACACACACACTGTGGAGATTCAAGCTGTTGCCACCACACCACGTATCCCAGCAGATGGAGGCTGAACGAGGTGCAGAAGAGGTGGAGAAAGCCAGTCATCAGACACCTTGTTGGATATTCTTGTATGTACCACTAAGTACATAGAATAAATCCAGCCTGCAGTGAGATGCCACTGTGACTTTGGAAGAATCACTCTCATAACCATGTGGAACTGGGGACAGGTATGAAACCAACATTATAGTACTTAAATTGTGGCCCCTTGTTCTCTAATGATAAAACTACATTAGAATCATTTAAGGGTGCTATGAGAAATGAGGACTCCTGGATTTCTGTTCAAACTTAATGAATGGAAAGTTTCCATGGTAGAGACCACAGAATCTGCATTTTTGCAAACATGGCAGGTGAATGTGAGAGAATGGAGATGCAGAGCACTGGTCCAGGTGAAATTAAGAAGAGGAAAAGAATTGAGTTTTTCTGAACAGAAGGAAATTTCCTGATAATTCAGTTGCTCCACTGTAATATACAAAGTATATATTTTAGCAACTAGAGCTTCCCTTCTCAATGATAGAATATGACAGCTTGTTTGAATGTAATTATGAATTGTGTATGTATCACACTAATTCCAACTGATAGATTTTGGTCATCAATTTGAAAAATAAGAAATTATATTTACTAGTTCACTGTGTGATCATATAATTTTTCACAAAACAGATAGTTTGTGGGTTAAAGGGAATACTAAATTTAAATCATAAAACATCTTAAAGTATTTATTTATTAAATTACAAGTTGATTTTATTACATTGGTGGACTAATATACTGTCCTATTTACAAAACTATTTTTAAAAATATTTTTTAATTTATTTTTAGAGAGAGGGGAAGAGAAGGAGAGAGGGCAAGAAACATCAATGTGTGGTTGTCTCTTGCATTCCCCCTACTGGGGATCTGGCATGCAACCCAGGCATGTGCCCTGCCTGGGAATCAAACCAGGGACCCTTTGATTCTCAGGCCAGCACTCAATGCACTTAAGCCACACCAGCCAGGTACAAAACCATTTTTAAAGATAAAATTATTCAAGAAAAAAGTAACATAATTATGTGCAGCATAGTAAGGGACCACTGTATATGGATCTTCTGAAGGTTTAAAGTAACATGAATAGAATAGTCATTCCTGGGACATATTCCCATACCGCATTCAGTATTTTAGGGATTTCTTTCTCTAATACCATGTCATTGGTACTTTCTAAAGATCTTTCAATTTCAACGTAGTTTTTTCCCCATAAAATTACATACCATATTCTTTAAGGTTGTATTTATGACTAATAAGTACATAAGTGTTGACGCATTCAATTGACACTATTTATTTATTTATTTATCTTTAGAGAGAGGGGATGGAAGTGAGAAAGAGAGGGAGAGAAACATCAATGTGTGGTTACCTCTCACCGACCCTCAACTTAGGGACCTGGTCTACAACCCAGGCATGTGCCCTGACTGGGAATCAAATGGGTGACCTTTTGGTTCACAGGCCTACATTCAATCCACTAGATCACACTAGCCAGGGCTCAATTGACTTTTTTTTGTAGAATATAATATTTAAAAACTCTTGACCTGAATAAACACTTCTCTGAAGAGGACATATAGATGGCCAATAGACATATGAAAAGATGCTCAATATCACTAATCATCAGAGAGATGCAAATTGAAACCACAATGAGATATTTCATACCTGTCAGAATGCCCTCTCATCAATAAATCAACAAATGACAAGTGCTGGTGAGAATGTGGAGAAAGGGGAACCCTTTTGCGCTGTTGGTGGGAATGCAGATTGGTGCAGCTATTGTGGAAAACAGTATGGAGATACCTCAAAAAATAAAAAATGAATCTGCCTTTTGACCCAGTGATTCCACTGGAGAATAGACGGGAGGGTCTGAGGGCAGAGTTCCTCTTGCTCAAATGTGTGATACCTGAGTTTAAGGACTTAACATTTCGCCCTCAAGGCTTCTGAAAGGTTGATGCTGAGACAGAAACAGAGGCCATTAATTTCAGGTATGGGAATGGTGCTTCTCATATCTGTTGCACATTTGACTTTCCTGGCAGATTTGTAAAAGTACTGATAACTGTGTACAGCTCTCATATCCCAAATGTTCTGACATTGGTTTTGAGTGACATTTGAGTATTACTATTTTTTAAAAGTTTTATGTATGCGGATCTCTAAGTCAGATGGACAGAAGCATCCCAATTTTAATGTTTAAAGAGAGGATTCTAAAACAAAGAAAAATGGAAATATGGATTAACTGATATGGATAAAAGAACAGTGGCCTGAAACTTTTGCGAAGTTATGGAATCCACTGCACAGACAGGAAAACACGGTCTGCTATATGTTTGCATGGTTCAAGTTGCTTTCCATAAGGGGACCTGTGGTAGTCATTGGGACAACTCCCTAAAATTCATTTATCCTCTTCAGAACTCATAAAGATTGAATTTCTGGACCTGCCATGCTTCAGTGGGCCCATGAGAGTAAATTTGACCAGTGAGGTGAAGACTGGGTTATTATTTACAGGTTCAAGGTCCTCCCGAATATTTTTTCTCTTTAGAAGAAAAACAAACACCATTTAAAATATGGCTGTGCTATTGGTGTGGATCACTGAGAGATTCTGCCAAACATGACACTATTGCAAATCTCTGATGGATATTTTATATGAGGGAAAAATAATTCATGTTTTCTCTTGGGCCACTAAGATTTTGAACTGTTTGTTACTGCAGCATAACCCATCCTATCCTGACTAATACAGGATCTGAGCAGGATGGCCATGAATCTTTCTGTAGAGGGTTAGCAAGCAGAATTTCTAGTTCTTCTGAAGTCAAATTTTGCCCTGGAGAAAACTAAAAGACAAAAAATATACAAAATTTTCAGCTCATGCTTCTGAATTAAAGCAACATTCTTTGACTTCATGTCAGAAAACTAAATATTTTATTTTATTTAGAAACCAGTATTTGGAAAGCTGGCAGCTTTCACCTAAGGGTAAATTGAATATGATGCCAAGTTCACACTCATGGAATTAATTGACTGCCCTACTTTCAACATAGGGTATCAAAGCTTTCCACATTAGTGACCCATATAAAACAAACCTTACCACATGGGCTGTGGTTTTCAAGAAGGCTTCTATTAAATGAACTACTCAATATAAATTTACCCTAGGGGCGTGTGGATGGAAAATCATACACGTACTTAGCATACTCTATTTTATATTTCTTCTAATTTTATACCCAAAGGCTTAAAAAACTTTTTGATGTTCAGAAATCAACATTTGTGGCAGAATTTACTTTTACTCACAGACTTCTTCCTAGACCCAGAGCATAGAAGAAACTTGTTTTTTTTTTTTTTGTTTTGTTTTTTTAAATAATCTACATGTAGAAATCCCATTGATTGTGCATTTTGGTTCATTTGCTGAGTTTCTGATCCTTAAGATTACCTTCAGCCACAGCCTGCTTCTTCTGGCATTCATTTTCTTTTTAATGGACTTTGAAGATGTACCTTACGTTCATTTTCTGTCCAGGTCTTTCCTGGGTCCCTTTCCTTTCAAGACCATCCTTGAAAAAGCCTCACGTGCTTGAAAGCAATGCACAGCTACTGAAGCATATTTTGCGGTATTAACTTTTTATTTTTCACCTAGTGTCTCCTTTTTCCTCTTTCCATTCAAAGAAAATTAGGACAATAAACAGGGCTAAAAATAAGAAATACCTATGGTCTCTGACATTTAGTGATTGGGTTAAGTAAATAAGACAGGTATGGTATTTAGACAGAAGCAGGAAGGAAAGTGGAGTTTCTTCTAAATCTACAAAACCACAAAAGATACCCCTGATTAGAAGGAAAAAGAAAGGAGGAATTTTGGTCTGTAGTGTCAAGAGTTGATAGAGAAGGTGGTTGAGGTTTGGGCTCTGGACCGGTTGATTTGTATTTGAAAAGCACACTTACAGTGAGTTGTTTACTGTCTCTAGGTTTTGGCTCACCCTGAGGGAGGAAGTCTCTATTGAGTCAGCAAGGCCCCAGATGTCAAAGTATCAGAATACAGAAAATAAAAGACATTGTTGTTACAAGAAGGTATTTGTTCCTTAATTCCTGGCATTAGTAAGATCTAAGACAGATATGTTGAGCCCAGGAACAGAAAAGGCTCTCTTAGTGTAAGAAATTATCCTCAAATTTAGGGCCTTAAACCAACAAAGATTTATTATCTCATGGTTTCTGTGAGTCAAGATCTAAATTCACCCTATACTGGGTCATCTACTCAAAGTCCCTCACAAGGGTTCAGCCACCTCATGTCTTAACTGGGGGATGATTTGCTTCCAAGCTCACGCATGAGCTGGAAGAATCCAGCTCCCTCTGGGTCTCTGCTGGCTGTTCCTGGTGGGCCTTTCCATAGGGAAGTTTGCCACATGGCTCTTGTCTTCCATCAGAGATGAAGCAAGAGAGCCATGGAAGCCAGCATCCTTTTGTAACGTAATATTGGAAGTGACTTCCTATCACTTTTGCTGCATTCTGTCTATTAGAAGCATGACCCTAGGTCCATCCCACAGTTGAGGGGAGCATGAACATCAGGATTCCACATGGATAATGACATTGTATCAGAGAAGCAGCCAGACCCTAGAGGAAAATGTCAACTCTACATCAGGACATGGACAGATTTGGAACAGTGGCAATTACCAAGTATGGCAGAGAGGTGGCAAAAAGTCCCAGCCCACAGACCTTATTTGTCTACACATGCCAAAATGATGGGCATTTCTGAAAAAACCTGTATAATTTAATGATTAGATCCCTGTCCCCTCCACTTACACTAAAGCATGTAAACTTCTAGGAACTTTGAGATGATTTGGGGACTGGGGAGGTGATTTACCAGGGTCACACATGTGGACACCAGAACACATTAGAGAGTACTTCAAAGTATGCTGGGATTACCAGCATAAGCCAGGAGCGCCCCAGGCAAACCAGAACACACGGTCACCCAGTACTCACCCTAAGGAAGATGAATTTGTTTCCTGCCATCTTGCTGAATAAAGAGAGGTTCAAAATGCAAACAAAGTTGAGATCTGGGAAATAAAGTGTCTGAACTGCAAGTAGACCTGCTATCTAAGTCATTCGCGTTGTAAAGGTTTTGTAGTTGATGCCCAAGAAGAAGTATTTATAGGAAGGAAGGAAAAAGCTATTAAGGAAAGTCGCAAATTTGCCAGTAATCACATGTGGTCATACCAGCCATGGTCTGTACTCTGTTCTCTTGCCCAATCGTATCTCCATATCCATCATGCCTGAGTGTGGACAGTATTGGAAGTCCTTTCTCATCCAGTCCCTGCAGTCCCCTTGGGGAATATATCTACTTTTACATGAAGGTAGAGTTATGACAGGATGGGACAGGGCCACTTGGGAGTTCCCAGGGCCTCCCAGACATGATGGGATCATAGTTGCATGAGGCAGAAAACTTCCCTCTTCCTGCCTGTCAATGTTGGTTAGTACCAGAATCGTGCTCCAAAGCTCCCTAAATCCTTTTCCTTAAGAAGTGATATTTTAGCTCCAGGTGCAAATGAGGAAGTTTTCTGCATGCAGATGATAACATAATATCTTTTGTTTGCATGTGTATGTTTTGAAGGCTTTTAAGGTATTTGTAAGAATGAACAGATGGTGAATTAAAAGTGGACACAGGTGTGTCCCCATCACCAAATGTGGTAATCCCATTTTCATCAGCAAGTCATCTCCCTTGTCACTCCCTGTACACCTTTTTGGGTAGGAAAAAATACTTCTGATTAGTAGTTACCTGGTGTAGGAAAGCATACATTTCATAGATTTTTATGCTTTAAGTTTATAGTGTTAAAAAAACCACAAAATTCAACTGAGTTACTGTGATGATTTAATTGACTTTATTAAACAATTCACAAGTTGGGCAGCATCCCATCATCTATCAACTGCAAGGGAGCTCTGATGGGTTATATAAAGTGCAAAATCATATAAAAAGAAGGGTGGGGCCAGGGAGTTATAAACAACAAAAAAAAGAGAGAATTATTTTTATATAGAGCCTCTTCATTTTAGGGGAAGAGAATGGCAAAGGTTTTAGCATGCCGATCATTTTTTCTTTCTTTGGGAGATGGAGAAGGCCCAAGTGATGAATTACCTCATTGGCGTTGATCTGAAAATTCCAGACTGGTTGATTAAGATTATATTTTGGGGAAAGGTTAATAGCAACTGGGTCAAGTATTAAATCCAGGTTTGGTACCGTGGGCTTTAGCACAGTGATGCCATTTTCAGCCTATGGTTTTCTCTGTAACTGTAGATAAGAGACACCTACATACATTTTGTAATTTAAAAAAGCCTAAGATCTAATACAAAAAACCTAATTCCTTGACAGTCTAAAGGAATTTTTGAGCCTAGATTTTATTACAATTTTTTAAAAATCTGAGGCAAAGAGTGACGAGGATCTCCATTAGTGTTTCTAAAAATTTCTTGTGTAAATCCTCATTTTCACCACCAAAGTCACCTTATCTTCTATTGTTTCTTTTCATAAAGATGATTCACTGATAATATTTCCTGGGAAATTTGTAAGTCTGTACTCTGTGAGGGAGGAAGGAACTTTCCTCTACCCTTCTATTTCCTTCTGGCTGATCTAATAATCAAATCACATGGGACAGATTAATAAGAGAAAATAACCCAATTTAATTACATACATGCATATGGAAACCTCACATACATGAGAGAGTCAGAGATCCCACATACATGTGAAGTTCAGAGACAGACAGGGAAAATGAGGCACATCTGGCACACAGAGATAAGGATGAGGTCAAGGTGCCTTCGGGCTGCTGGGGGGAGGAAGGTCATTGCAGGATGATAAGAGCAGATGTTTGGTAATTAGATGTTTGCTCTGGCCTATAAATAGGTCGTAAAAAGTCATCTCTGGTAATAACTCCTATTATGGGCAAGGCCCCTAATTTAGATTCTTTAAGGGAGAGGTAGACATTTCTCATGAGCCACGGGGTCTCAATTGCCTTCAGCTCAAAATAATTCACATACCGAAGTGGCACATCTTGGGGAGGCCTGTTCTAAACACCTTCAACTACAACTGACATTAATAGACACATTGTTTTCCGTTTTTACTCTGCTCTTATGTATATTCTATTTTGCAGTTCCTCGTGGACACAGTTTTTGACTAGTACTAAATTTATAGAATTTGCATTATGTAAGTCTTGTGTCTTTAATAGCTTAACAATCATGGGGATTTTCAGTATCCATTACAAAGAACCTGAGAAGGGAATAATGCCAAAGATTTTTATGTATTTTTTTGAATAGTAAGATTTATAAAGAGATTAGGTGTATTTATTTTTAGATACCAACTCTCTACTGTCAATGGGATGTATAAAATCTGGATATTCAGTTTGATTTCTCATAAAGCATTATGAATATAAAACAGATATGACATTATTTGTGTGTGTGTTGGATAGCATAATTGGTACCAGGAGTAGCTTCAGGAAAGAAAGCCTGAAAATATGTTTCTGGAATTGGGTAACCCTTACTATAGGGTGGGGTCTTAAATAACCGTGTTGCTGGGGGAAATCAGACACCGGTAATTTATGGCACGCAGTAGCAACATGATAATTCCTATCATCACCAGTGGTAACTGGATGAAGTGCATGTGTAGGGTGGGACAATGCAGATGTAGTAGCTGTGGCATTTAGTCACTATGCCAGCCTTTGAGGTTACATAAGTTGTAGCTTCACCTGATGTGATAGAATGGAGTGTTGTTCCATGCCTCTTCACTAACCTCCCCCTCTGTGTTGTGTTATATCAGCCTATCAGTAGTGATGTTGCTGACTAGGAATGCCTGGGGCACTCACTTGGGTGCTTACTACCTGTGGCGAGCCCCCACAGACATTTCCCAGATGGCAACCAGTCTTGTAGCCAACTCACTCTTGTGGTTTTCATTAGGATTGCAAAATGCACTTCAACCACAACGATCAGGGAACTTCGCAAAAAAAAAAAAGACATTACTCACAAGTCCTGGAGGGTACTCAGCACACTTAGAGCTACACAGTGAACTCATGCATGGGTGGAGAGAAAGGGAGCAAGGACCCACGGCTCTGTGTTTATTGGAGTAGAGGTTGTGGTATCTAAGGTTTCACGAGCCCCCTCTTTATTGCCAAATTTAAAACACAAGAGCAAGAATTAAGTCACAGGAAAGGAAAAGTGGGGTCACTCAAGTGGTCAGTTATCTAGGTTACCGAGGCTTTTCTAAAAGGGGAACGGTATGGATGGGGCAGCCTGTTTTCTTATCTAGTGGTTTTACCAGCAGCTCTGTCATGCACCTGGTAATATGTCTTTGCAATGAATTCCTTGGCAATCAAAAGCTTAACATCAGACACATTACAATAAAAAACATCTTAATTGTAGGCACTTACACTGCACCCTCCAGCTGGGATGGAATGTGTTTTCCACCCCCTGACTTTGTCTTGCTTTGGACAATGGAATCTGAGCAAATGCCATGTGGACAGAGGCAGTAAATAAGTTGTGCAGTGTTTCTCACTTATGCAGCCCCAGGATCATGATCAGAAGAGCCCGTCCCTGCTAACTACTGGTTCCTCAGCCTGGTTCTCAGAATGGGCCAAGTGGGACAGATATTAATTAACCTGACCTGAGGTCAATCCAGTTGAACTTCTGCCCAAAGCTACTTCAGCCAATCCTCAGACCTGGGGTAAAGAGAAGTAAATGCTGTGTGACAAGCCACTGACACTGGGGGTAGGTTATTACACGGCGTTAGTTGACAACGGACAACAGCATCTGACTTCTCATTGCATTACATAAGAAAAAATATTCACTTATGATCATCCATAAAGAGGCAGATGGCTCCGATGACAGTGTTTAAGTTGTCTCTTGTCTCCTACAGACTCAGAGCAGATCTGGTGAGGATCAAGCTACGAATCTGATTTAAGGGTTTCAGAGATGTAAGGCCAATTAAATGCGTCAATCTGCCTCTTACTCTAAAATAGAAAGTGCTTGTAGTTTTAATTTGCATTTCCCTAATAGTTAGTGAGGTTGAGCATCTTTTCAATATCTGTTGGCCATTTGTATGTCTTCTTGGAAGAAGGGTCTGTTTCAGTCCGCTGTCTTATTTTTTAAATTGAATTGTTTGTTTGTTTTCATTGCTGAGTTGTATGAGTTCTATATTTATTTTGGATATTAACCCCTTTCAGAGATATTGTTTGCAAATCAAAACTACAATGACATACCACCTCACACCTGTTAGAGTAGCTACTATCAACAACACAAGCCATGACAAGTGTTGGAGAGGTTGTGGAGAAAAAGAAACCCTTATGCACTGCTCACTGCTTATGGAAGTGTAAACAAGTTCAGCCACTGTGTAAAATAGTATGGATGTTCCTCAAACAATTAAGAATAGAGTTACTATAAGACCCAGAAACCCTTTTCTGTGTATCTACCTGAAAAATTTGAAAACATTTATTGGTAATGATATACAAGTATATACACCTGTGTTCGGTGCAGCATTGTTCCTGGTGGCCAAGACATCGGAACAACTTAAGTGTTCTTCAGCATGATTGGATAAAGTACCTGTGGTACATACATGCAATGGAATACTACTCAGTCATAAGAAAAGATGAAATACTGCCATTTGTGACAACATAGATGGATCTTAAGACTATCATGCTAAGTGAAATAGACATAAAAAGTCAAGAATCAAATGTTTCATTCATCTGTGGGATGTAAAATTGAAAGCAACAAATGAACAAACAAGCAAACAAAAATTCACAGATACACACAACTCTGTTACCAGAGGGAAAGAAGGTTGGGGCGAGATAGTAAAGGGTAAAGGGGGTAAAAAATACGGTGAGAGAAGGAGTTTTGACTTTGGGTGATGAACACACAATGCAATATACAAGTTATGTATTACAGAATCATACACTTGAAATCTAAATAATCTTAATAACCAATATCACCCCCAATACATTTAATAACATTTTTTAAAAGTAGAAACTCATATGAAGAAGGGCTCTGTAAGAATTTAGAATGAGTTACCCCAAAATGTGCCTCTGTGATATGGGAGTTGTTTTGAGCTAAAGACAACTGAGACCCTGAAGACTCAGAAAAAAACCCTCAGAAACCTTCTGCCCCACTCCCACCCACCTAAGATAATTTTAATTAGGAGCCTTGGGCATATAAGAGATTACCAGAGATAACCTTTTTGACTTCTCTATAAGGCAGAGGAAACTACTAAATACTGAACATCTGCTCTTATCATCCTGCAAAGACCTTCCTCCCCTCTAAAGCCCCAAGGCACCTCACCTCATCCTTAGCATAGCCTGCTATACACTCGTATACCTCGTTTTAACTTTCCATCCCTGAATCTTTCATATATGTGGGGTCTCTGACTCTCTCATGTATGTGGAGTTCCAATATGTGTGTATATAATTCAATGGGGTTATTTTCTGTTTTTAATTGGTCTCAGGCAGATTTAATTATTAGACCAGCTGAAAAAATATTGAAAGTAGAAAAAAAGTTGTTCCTCTAAGAGGTAAAAATGATGATATGTGCTGCCCTCCAGCACCTCCTTGCTGAGACCAACATTGATTGGCAGCTCCATGCCCTTGTCTTTCACCACGTGCCAGAAACTTCCAGCCTTGCCCAGGATTTTAGTTATCTGAGAATGATGGGAGATACTGAGCCACAGTTTCCTGCCATAAGCAAATTTCTCATGGAAAATCCACAGCTTTTAAAGTTCCTGACTGTGAACTCCTTAAGTGTAGGGGCTACAATTCAGTTCACCTCACTTTCTGTATCAGTACCTGCAACTTACAGCAGCTCAATCAACCAATACTGAAATGTTGTCCCCTATTGAGGAGCTATTTGACACTTGTAATCTTTTTTACATATATAATTAAGAAAGGTAGTAAAGCATTTGGATGACATTAAAATGTAAGGACTAAATATTTGTTATGAAAAATTTCGCACTTGCTCGAGAGCTGCCCCTACTGGATGCCACCACCCCTCAACTCACCTGAAGCACTTACGCTCATGCTATTATTCTCCTGTTCAGGATTTGGAGGATTTTTTGCTCCTCTTCACTCCTCATTGCCACTTCCAAACTGTTATGGTCCTCCTCTGCTCCTGAATGGTTGACTATTCAATGTGTCCAGTGGCGTAGGAGACAGATCAGAAAGTAGGTTGAGTCAGACCATGAATGGCCTTGTGAGTCTTGCTATAGAATAGCAGGACTATAAAATAAAAAAATTTATTTTGCAGAGGGCTACTGAAAACTTTGGGCCAGTGGCATGACATACCACATTTGCAGTTTTGAAAAATTATTCTAGCAGTGTGAGAAGGCTGAGTTAGAGGGGTTAACACAGTGTAGAGCAGCTCGGATGGTATTAAAGCAATTGCATGCAGGCTGGAGTGCAGCATGGAAGCTGGAGGAGGACAGATTCAGAAGGTACTTCAGTGGTTCAATAGTTAACACTGTGGTGATGTCCCCGAAAGGCTCTTTCAATGTTTACTGACACCCTGTCCTCCCGTCCATAACCCTACGAGGTTTAGGTTGGAGGAGCCGTCTGAGTGAAAGATGACATATGAAATCAGAATCCTCGTTTTTCTGTAACTGTGTTGATGTAAGAAACACCAAACCCATAGAGATTTTTTATGAGTTTGTTTGAGTGAAACTGTTGACAATATGCTGGGGAGCAAGATCTCAAATGCTCTGGAAAATAGCAGTTCTGCAGCTTCTGTTTTGCATTTGAAATTACGGAAGATTAAAAGCAAGGATGAGACTGGATTACAAGACTGTGTGCTTTTTTGAGTATGGTTATGGCTCTTCAAACATGTGTTAACCTAGATGCACACAAACAATGGTCAGGTCTTGCTTAAAGCAAAGATAAGCCTTGTAGTAAAGAAGTTATACACTCGGGGCTATATACTTAGTGACTACTCACTATGGCCTGCCCAGTTACGAATTTATGGTCAGTTCACCCTGTGAGCTTTTTTTCCACAGAATCCCTTTCTTTTTTTCATTCACAGCTAACCCATTCTCACATACCCTCTATTTCACATCCTGTTCCTTCATGGTAAGTTCTCTAAGACATAGATTACATGAGCAAAAGTTGCTTTTTACTTAGTGTTCTGTTATTTAACCCTTTTCTCAATACCAGTTGGCACATAAGAAGAAGAAAACATGTTTTGTGTTAAAGTCACAAAATAACAAACACAAATAATTACCCTTGACTAATGAGTAGTAAGATGTGTATAAGAAAATCTCTCAAAACTGCTTCTCTCAATTTAAACATTAAATGTAATATACCCAGAAAATAATGGAAAAGTAATAATTCACTTCAGTTACATTGTTTATCTTACACATGATCAACAGTGTGGAAATTGCTGTGGTTTATAAATAGTCTCCATATGGTGTCAGATTATTCATCCTGTCTAGCAATCTGCAAATAATTTGCTCACATGATGCCAATTTTAAATGTATTAAATATGAGAAGTTTACCCAAACACTCTAAATTTGTACACGTTTTCTGAGATAATACTCATGGTTTATCTAACATTGTAGAAATTCACATACTGATTCATTTGAAATTATATTTGGGGTAAAAAATGTAAGTTTTTCATCAGAACTGTTGGTGGACTTTTTTTTCTCACATTTTCTAGCTCCCTGATACCATTGTGGTGGTAACTAGGGGTGTATATATTTAGAAGTCAAGGCAAGGGATGGGGAGATTTTATCAGAGGGTATCATCCTAATAGATCCCACTGAGGGGCAAAGATCTCCTCAATGCTAATGAGTGCCTTGAGGGAAATTGGGAGAAAACCAAGCTTCTATTTGCATGAATAAAATCTCCATATGGCGTCAAGAAGTGTGTTGAGATGTGTGTTTTTAAAGTAGCTCACTCTTTCCCACGATCATAGGAAGAAGATCATGCTCTAAGAATTTCAATTTGCAACAGCCATGCAGCTGTGGTTTAAAAAAAATCAATAGTTTTGTATATATGTATGAAGTAAATATTGAAAGAAAATAAGTCAAGGGACAAAATTATGTGAAACAAAATGCAAAACGTATGTTACTGTAATGACAGAAGTTTGGTGACTTCTCTACAACTTACTTTCAAGACACTTATGCAAAGCTTCAGTGCAGAAAAATGTCACTTCTCTTTTTCTCACCATATTCTCTCGGTGTGGATGGGATGGGCTACAGAATGTCCCCACTCTTTTTGAGTGTATTGTTCACTCTTCTTTGCCCCACCCACTCATTCCACGCTACCTAAAAGAACCAGCCATGAGTCTCTAATGATGAGACAGAAGACATTAGGGACATTAATCTTTGTGGCAGGGCTGAGATTAAGGTGAGGCAAATGAACTACTTTCCTTAGGTTGAACAGTGGCTTCCAAATATACATATCCCAGTTTTAACCCTAGGAACCTGGTAATGTGATCTTATTTGGATAAAGGCTCTTTGCAAATGTAATTAAGAATCTCCAGATGAAATCACCTTGGATTTAGGGTGGGCCCCAAATTGAATGACAGGTGTCCTTATCAGAGAAAAGCAGAGGGCAATGCGACATATAGAGACACAGGAAAGGCCATATGAACACAGGGATAGAGATTAGAGAGATGATGTCATAGCCAAGGGACCTCTGAAGCCACCAGAAACTGGAGTAAACAAGGAAGGATTCTTTCTTGGTTTCAGAGTGAGTGAATTCTGTTGATGCCATGATTTTGGATGCCTAGCCTCCAGATTTGTGAGAGAATAATTTTATACTGTTTTAAGCTGCCTAGTTTGTGGTAATTTGTTATAGTAGCCCCAGGAAACTAATACAGGCACAACATTTAAGAAGGTGCCAGAAAACTTGGTAATCAAAATAAACAATATTTTGGTGTAATATTTTAAAACATCAAAATTAATGCAAAAAAGAGATAACTCATGATGAGCAAAATGTTAATTTTATTTAATAAATGGTGTTGGAAAAATTGGAAAGATACATGCAGAAAAATGAAACTAAACCACCTTCTTACACCACACACAAGAATAAATTCAAAAGTGGGTCAAAGATTTAAATGTTAGACCTGAAACCATAAAAATCATGGAATAAAACATAGGCAGCAAAATCTTGGACATTGCTCATATTAATATTTTATTGAATGCATCTCCCCATGCAAGGGAAACAAAAGAAAAGAAATAAACAAATGAGACTACATCAAACTGAAAAATTTTGCACAGCAAAGGAAAACATAATAAAGTAAGAAGGCAACCTACAGAATGGGAAAGCATATTCACCAGTACAACTGATAAGGGATTAATATCTAAAATTTATAAAGAACTTACAAAACTCAATGTCAAAAAAACAAACAACCCAATTAAAAAATGGGCAAAGGACCTGAACAGACGCATCTCCAAAGAAGGTGTAGAGATGACCAATAGACATATGAAAAGATGCTCAATATCACTAATATCAGAGAGATGCAAATTGAAACCACAATGAGATATTTCATACCTGTCAGAATGCCCTCTCATCAATAAATCAACAACCAAGTGCTAGTGAAGATGTGGAGAAAGGGGGACCCTTTTGCACTGTTGGTAGGAATGCAGATTGGTGCAGCCACTATGGGAAGCAATATGGAGATACCTCAAAAAATTAAAAATGGATCTGCCTTTTGACCCAGTGATCCCACTTCTGAGCATCTATCCGAAGGAACCCAAAACACTAATTCAAAAGAACATAAGCACCCCTATGTTCATTACAACATTATTTACAATTGCCAAGATACAGAAGCAGCCAAAGTGTCCATAAGTAGATGAGTGGATAAAACAACTATGGGACATTAACACAGTGGAATACTACTGAGCTGCAAAAGAGAAGAAAATTTTACCCTTTGTGACAGCATGGACAGACCTGAAGAACATTATACTAAGTGAAATAAGCCAGTCGAAGAAAGACAAATACCATACGATTTCACTTATGTGTGGAATCTAATGAACAAACAGAACTAACAAGCAAAATAGAGACAGACTCATAGATAGAGAGCAGGATGACAGCTAAGGTGCCACAGGTGGGGGTTAGGGGGTAGAAGGATTGAACAAAAAGCAAAAAGGACTCATGGACATGGACAATAATGTGGTGATTGCAGGGTGGGGTGGGGCGAGAAGTGTAAAGGGACCAAAAGGTAACAGAAAAAAAGTACAATTAAAAACTTTAAAAAATAATGTAAGATAACATCTGTGAGGTTGTAGCAAGGATGCCATGTTGTACCCTGGACAGGCTGAACCCAGGAGGTTAATAAATGGATGCCTTTTATACACAACAAGAACAACAACAATTTACTATCTCTTTGGATCAGAGGCAAAACCATCCATGGGAACAGTAGGAAAATTGTAGCTGCATCCAATTCCTCTTCTGTGGTTCATACCAGTTCAGCCCTGGTCCCTAGGTTCTATGAATCTCCAAAGTGAACTGGACCTGCCGCAGATAATGGTAATGTTCTCTGAGATGGAATCTCATGTTCTCCAAGAATCGCTTGGTAGGTACTGTTTTCTCCATCTGGCCACATTTCTTTTGTGTTTATGATTTCAGCAATTGCCTGCCTGGCTGCCTCTGAATCAGACTTTAGTTACATCTGTATAATCTATTTTATAGTCATCTGCTTCAATCTGGGAGCATCAGAAATACACTGAGTATAAATGGAGGGACTACCATCAGCGGAAACAGCTGTTTGTGCTCCTTTCTCATCTTCTATTTTGGATCATGAGCCTGTCTTCCTGGTCCCCCAAGAACATCAAGAGCTCTCAGTCATAAGGAGAGGTTGAGGTGGGGTGCATCTGCCATGCAGCAGAGTGGGATGTTCTAACCATCAGAGAGACACCTTATATCCAAAGGTCAAATCCCACATATTTGAGGTTCTCCCCTCTGCCAGACTGCATGCTCTCTGAATAAAGAGAGCTAGTGGTCTGGGAGAAGGATCTGCATGCTTCCCACAAGCTCCTGGCTGTGACCAAATATCTCGGAGGGAAATCCAGGCTCTGCCAAAAGCCCCAATTCAATCATATTTCCAAACCATTATTGAGCTCTTCCAATGTAGCCGGCATCGTAGCAATTTAGAGCAATAGGAGAATGAGAAAGGGAGCGGAATGGGATAAGTTCTTCAAAGAAGTGAAACTATCTAGTGATAACTCCCAAATCTTCATGGCTGTAGATGTGTAAAAATGCAAGACAAGGAAACATCAACATGGGCGGCTCTGGCATGAGGCTTAGATGTCTTTATTTCTCCCTAGGACTCCTTTTCCAGCCACAAGTTCAGTTTCCTTTGATTATTCAAACTATGCCCAAGATTGTCCATGGGCTGCTTTCTATACATGGAGACAACAGAAGAAAGAGTATGAACTTCCTCTACAATTTGTATTTACTTAAAGTCGGGTCACAGAGATGAATCAGGAATACAGGCGTTGTTCCTGGGCATTCCAATAATCAGTGACTACAACTGAACACTTTTTTCTATAATATGGCCATAAATGAATGATTAGAGATTTCATGGCAGTTATTTTTTAATGTATGGTGCATAACATTTCAATTATGAGGGTGCCTTATATTAAAATGTATGCAGATAACAGTAGGAAATACAGTAACAAATCTAAATGGTTAAGGCTCTGAAGCTGAGCAGCCAAGTATAGCTTTCACTTGAATGGGTGTAACATCAGCTGAGAAGTGGATGTAGCTCATATGGTCCAGGTCAAGCAAGGCTGAGGCAGTTCAGTTCTGCATACGCATGGTGGGCTGGTGGGAGCTGAACCGTGCTCTGCAGGAAGTGTCATGGTGTCCACGTTTCTGCGCAGTGTGGGGTTCACTTTCATCTTTCTCCCTGAGCAGGAAGTGACTCTTTCTGCCAAAAGAGTTTAAAAATCCATCCTATCACCGCAGCCTGCAGAAGACTGATGATCCTACAGAGAGAACACAGCTGCCAGAGAGAGCACACTGGTTCCCACCAAGAGACTGAATGAAGCTGCTGGCAGACACAGGAGCCTGAGATCAGAGAGAAATGCAATGAGGAAACACAGCCAGAGATAGAATTTTGCCTAGAATTTTGGATGAAAGCAAAGCCTTCCACTGAATTAATTGGCAAAGCTTCATCCTTTAAATGATGTATTTTGAGCAAATAGGTATGGGGATGTATTTACTAAGATTTAGTAACAGGCTTAAAGCTAGATATAGCCATCCCATACTATTGCAAGTGTGACAAGAACACCCAGAACACTTTGAATAGAATCCAGACTCAACCAACATGATTTCTGTAGAAGTGATAAAAGTTATGCTATGCTCCATCAAAGAAGAGATCATAGACTGATTTCAGAAGACGTAAAATAGATTCTTAAGTTGCTAGGTATGAATTTCAAATCACAAACTGAAGTGTTTCGTAATATACCTCCATTTTTTAAAAAAATGAATTTCATTCTATTTGGAGCCCCCATTCCATCAGGCAGTGGAAATTTAATCTCAGGCAATTCAAGTTTATCATGCCATCTCTGTCTCTTTTTCTCCAAATGTGTGTCTACACACTGAGGGGACTGGGTTGTGCTCTATGCTGGACTGGGGGAAGGAACTGGCTTTCCCCTCCTCTGACTACCCAGTTATCTGCCCTGCTCTTTTGTGCCATCTGGCCCATGAAGGTCAATCCAAGGATGCTGCTGACCCTTCCCTCAAGCCCAGCTCAAGGACCTCAGCTCTATCTTTCTCTCTGCTATTTCAGAGCCATCTGGACATGCTAGGGCATTGAACATCATCTGAGACTACCTCCAGGAACCAGCTGGGGAATTTTCAGCTGTTCATGCTCTGCTGTGGACTAAGGGCACCCTGTGATTGTCTAGGGCCTCATCTGCTTAGATGGTTCTACAGCCCTTATTGCCATGGGTTCTTGCTGCCTCCTCAGTTCTCTCTGGACATGGTCAGGTGAGGCCTTTCTGCTCCTGGTAACTGGGGAGGGGGAGAATGGCAGGGTCCACACTTCTTCCTAGAGACCCAGATTATCTCATTGCCATCCTTCTGGGTCTTTCATATCCCCAAGCATTAGGGAGATTCCCCCTCTCCTTAGGTTGTGTAGAGAGGAAGGGAGAACCAAGAGCAGAAGATGTGCTTTTCTTCAACAGATACTTTCAAATCTACTGTTTGTGCCTTTTCTCTGAGCATGGAGCCTCTGAAACCAGGAATGGTTCCTTTCATTCCTTGACTTCTGCTGCAGCTCCCCTTCTGGGAAACAATAGTGCAGAATGTCTGCTTGTCTGAGTGACAGAGGGGCTGAGGGGTAAAGGAAATAGCAGCAATCAACAATACATTGGTTGGTATCTGAAAATGTTAGCATGCTGTGAAACTGCACTTAATAAGCTGGTTTATTAACTACACTTAATAAAGTTAATAAACAATAATTATGGTTTTCACAGAATGTAAGTTTTCAATGGGTCTCATTATTCATGATGTTCTAGGTTTAGGCAAACTTTATGGTATTACCAGTAAAAATATTTCTGCTCTTGGTGAATTCTGTATAATATAACTCAGATTCTTGTGTTTGCAGTAAGAATCATAATATGAGCACTATCTTTCTCAGAGATCTATCTTGGAAAGATATATTTGATATCAGTTCATGGATACATTCTAAAACATAAATGGAATTTGCTAAATCTGTAATACATAAACCCATTCAAATATAGCCTTTGAAAGTCAACCTTGAAGTGAATTACTGGGAAATAAGGATCTAAGCCCAAATCTTAATCTGTAAAAAGACTCCATTATCTTTATGTAGTTAAACACATCTTGCTCTTTTAATGTAACCCAATAAAATAAATCTGAAAATTAAAAATATTCATTGAGTCTATGCGTTACTGAGATGTCAGTTATTTAGGAATTCTTCAAGCCATTGCTCACTTCTTGATGAACTTAACATTAATGTAGCAACCAAAATATTATCAATTCCAGAAAACTATAGACTCTAAGTAAAATAACCTTTTCTTTCTAATAGAAAAAGCAATTAAAGTGTTCCCTGTGTCTGGTTCAAATCTGTCTTGCAAGATTTTCTCCTTACAAATTCACTTAAAAGAAAGTGATTTCTAGAATTGAAAGTAGTGTTAGAAGAGAAAGCTAGTAAGAAACTTCAATGAAATGAAAAAGCAACAAATGTCAAATAAAGTTTAGGCTTATTAACACCATTCACCAAAGTTTTAAAAGGGTTGACAGGCACACATTTATCTTGAATGGTTAAGGCTCAGCTCTTACATCCTTGTGGAAAAGCTGCCAAGTAACCCAATAAACCCTGGGCTGCTTACCAGAGGTGGCTTAAAGATTCGTAACCTGCAAAGTTGCATAACATCTCAGATCAAAAACAAGGGCCTCAATCCTTCCTGCAGTGTTTGGCTCCCCAGTTAGGACACTGGCTTTATGACATTTGACCTAAATGGGTGCATATTTTGCAGTGGAAATGTGCTTAATTTGAGGACAAAGCAATGGGTTGCCCACTCTTGCAGCTGCCAGTCACCTTTATTCCCACAGGAGGGAAAACCCCACACAGTTTGCTTTGTGGTGCAAAGAGAAAGAGAATGTTGATCACACATGGAATGATACAGTTTACATCATTTTTAAAACAATCCTGATATGTGTATACCTTCTACTTCCTGAGAACTCTTACATACATCTTCTCATTTGATTCTTAGAGAACACTTGTGATTGTAGAAATGGAATCGCAAAGCTCAGGGCCACACAGTTCTGGAGTCTAGAAGTTTAAGATGAAGGAGGCGTTGATTCTGGTCCTGGTGGGATCCTTTCTCCCAGCTGGAGACAGTGTCTCCTCTCTGTGCCCTTACCTGGCAGAGAGAGGAAGGGCTCCTCCAGCCTCTCCTTCTCTTCTTAGAAGGGCACTAATCCCATCATGGGGGCTCCACCCTCATGACCTAATCACCTAATCCTAATCACCTCTCAAAGGCCCCCTTGTAATAATATTGTCATAATTAGATGTTAGGGCTTTAATTTGTAAATCTAGGGGAGGGGACTCAAACACTCAGGTCATAACAACCAGCAACAAATTCCTGCAGATGTGACCTCCATAAGCCTTTCCTGACGTGTCGCTGTGGTTTGGGTTGTTGGTCTCCCTATCAGTGACGCCAGAGCATCCAGATCTCCCTCTGTTCAATCAGTGTTTAAGAGTGGGTCTGAATCTCTGAGAGCTTCTAGTGGTATTTATCTTGTGGCTCATTCTCACCAACAAAGTGTTGGCAACTGATGTACAGCTTTGCAATTCTGGCCCATAACCCTTCCACACAGGAGTTTTGCTTTTCCTCTGTCCTCAGTGATAGGACATTTTGAATCTTGCTTATCAAAGTAAAATACATACACAGCAAGTCCATTTCTTTTATGAAAAGGTAATTTAAATTTTATTACAATTTTACAGGATAAGTGATTGGAACTGGTGAAGATTGAAAATGACTGTTGACAATGCATCAGTTGTTTCATTTTGGGTAAAAGTAAAAAAATAGCCTTTTCACTTTTGATTTACTTTAAGATTTCTTCTGCTTCCATCAAATACCACCATGGAAACATTTTTCCTGCTATGAGGATTATAAAAACAAATTGCAGTGGCAGTTTGGATACACATTACCCACTGGAAGGTGTTGCCATTAATCCAACCTAGATTATGTGAATCAACAAACCAGAAACAAGCTCATATTTTACATTTCAAACTTTATATATTGATATGTATAGTATTCACTCAAAGTTTACATAAAGGCATTTAAAATAAGAATTATTCTTTTGCTTATAACCAGTATAATGTAATAATCTATATTAATCTCCTATGCATACATTTTCAATGAACAATGGGGATAGCTTTATAAGCTTTTTGGCTTCTTTGTGCTATGTTTATTATTTTATCTATTGAAATGTAATATTGTGACTTTTGAATCTAATGTAAAAGATTAAGACTTGTGTTTTGTATGTCTTTTCCTTTTTATTTTATTTTTTGAAGTAATTTATTTTAATTAAAATTTTGAAGTATCAGTTCGTGATGGATTAGGGAAAAAAAACTAACAAGCAAGCAAGCTAAAATAATCCCTCCTCACAGGTAGTCTGAGAAGCACTGAGCTAGGCTTTAGGCTTGGGGCATGTGGTAATTGGAGGCAGACCAATCAGTGACTGATGGGTAGGACTGCATGCTGCCCATAGATCCTGGACATAGTGACAAGTTTGGATTTTGTGTTTTTTCCTGGGAGGTGGCAGTGAGTGAGTACACTTTACATGTGGGAAGAAGAATGAAATGTTTTGCTGACCAAGAGGCAATTTCAAAGAGCACTCCCCTTATAAGAATTGTGTCTTAATAATAATGTCAGCAGAGAAAAAACAGTCCAGAAGTACATGGGCTGAGGACATACTAACAGTAACTCTTACTGTTTGAGCTTATATAGCAGGTTCTGAGTAAGCCAGGATTTCTCAACCTTGGCTCTATTGACAAGGGATGGAGTGGGGGAGACTGTCCTGTGCATTGGCAGGTTTGGGGTAGCAGCCCTGGCCTCTACCACCTAAATTCCAGTAGCATGCTTCCCCCCAGTTGTGACAAGCAAAACTGTATCCAGAAGTTGCCAAATGACCCCAAGGGAGCATAATCACCCACTGAGAGAAATTTCTTTGCAGCAACAATTTTCTGAGTGGATACTATTATCATGTGCATTGCATAGATGAGGACAATGAGGTGTAGGCTGGTTAGTGAAGTGGAAGCAGCCCAAGGTCAGGAAGCTAAGAAGCTGCAGAACTTAGATTTGAACTACAGCAGTTGGCTGGGATCCAGACAGCAAGATTCAGGCAGCCTGAACTTCTCCCAGCTTCTGAAAGATTCTGGTGGCTTTAGCCCTTTGAACATCACAGTTGCTTTAAAGGGGAATATTGTAGCTGTGGTCTCTCTGACCTACTTCAAAGTATTTTTTAAATGTCAGTGGTTTTGTAATGAAAATGAACGTTTTCCTCAGAACCTTCTCCTCCTCTCTTTTGTTTCTCAACAAAACAGCACTTCTAATGACCTAGTTGGTCAATTCAGAAAATGTCCTCCTCTTCCTAAAACTTATAACCCGTTTCCAAGTTGTGTAACTATCAAGCTCATATATTCAACTGAGAAATAATTTGAAGTAACAACCTGATTTTTTCTCATGAAACGATCTTAACAATATTTCCATCATTAAATATTCATCTTCAAAATAACTTTTCATGGTAGCATTGTATCTCATCTTTGGGGTGTACCCAATTTATTTAACTAATTTCCTGTCATCGAGCACTGCAAGTTTTCCTTCCCCTATGTTTCATGCACCGGAGCAGTTTCATCTGTGCCGTATCTACTGCTGCTACCCACAGAGCCTCAGCCAGCACCGTGGTCCAGGGTCTGCAGACTCTCCTCCCACACAACATCTTACCAGGGGATTACCGCACGGTCTCCTTAGAGACTCCAAGAGATTTTAAGGAGAGGAGTGCTGTGCTTGATTCTGATTCTAATAAAACCATTTTAGATATAGATTTGAGGCTGAAATTGGCAGAAATGAAACTGGATTCAGGAAGAAGAGTTAGAAACAACTGAGACATGATATGGCTCTGAGATTAGGCAGTGACAGTGGGGAAAGGCTTAAGGGATATTAAGGAGTAGGATTTACAGGATCTGGGGCTATTGGAGAACAGGGTTAGAAAGCAGGAGAAGTTTAAGATAACTTCTGGATCACACTTGCTTATCATCCTGATTTAAAAAATTAACTATGGAGGGATACATTGGGTTTCATTTGATTGATGGGGCCAAACAAAAACTAATTTGAGAACTATTTTGTCTACTTGAAATCTAAACCATTTTAATTCCATTTGGAATCAATTCTGTTATCATTATAATATGAAACATTATACTTTTTTATATCGCTGAATGATAAAAAAGGAACTGGTTCCCACTCTTCCATTTCATTTTATATTTTTAAAATGTGTGTGATCTTTGCATACAGAGTCTGAGTGAATGAACAACCTTCTTTGATTCTTCCCTGTATAAAGTACGGGCAAGAAAGAAAGGAAGGAAAGGAGAAGTTGCTCTGTATCATTAATGATCTAGGGACCAATTCAAGTAAAAGCTGTCTACTGGGTAACGACTCCATGCAAGGCTTTGGCCGAGTGCTGAGTTGTGCCATAGCTGGACCAGCCAGGCTGCTGAACGCGCAATGCCCAGTGAGAGGACCTGGGTTATCAGAACAGGTGACCAACCGACTCATCTATGGAATTGCTGAGACAGAATCAAGAAATGAAGTTGGAAGCCTAGAAAGAGACCCAGAACACGTTGTAGAATCTTCTCGTGCTGTAAGTTTTATATGTAAAGTGATTAAAATAGTGTGTATTATGTTATTTATATATTATATTTATAACTGCAAGATATAATTTGTGAAAGGCTGCTTAATGATTTTCTTGGAAATGTTCTTTATCACTCTAGTAAGGAAGACTGAGTAATTTCTTACTCCTATTAAGGGGTGATTAAGTCTAATACCTTTGTTTTACATCTCAATGTATTTACATCTGAAATAAACAAACAAAAATTCAGAAGTAGTTTCTCTTTAAATATGAGTCAAAAGAGATGCAGAAAGATCATATATCAATAATTAAAATTTTTCCTAAAAATATTTTTATTTAATAAATAAATGTAGATCAAGATACCATATAAAGAATGATCCAAAGAAATTAAATAGTAGGTACAATGTTAATACCTTCTTCAACCAAAATAAAGTCATTTTTAAATTAACATCTTTATTCAATAATAAACTTTTGTCTTTATTTATTCATTCAACTGTTGACAGTTTAATATGTTATAGTTATTGGTACAAGTAATAGAAATACAGTAAATAATACAGATGAGACCTCTACTCTCATTGACAGAAACAATTATTTTCCATCACAATGCTACTAGGTTTCTTTATGAATAAAAGAGGCATGAAGACAGTCAGTGGTTAGGAAATTATTTTTCTAATCACTTCTATAATGTTTACCAAGTTTCCATTGTTTTCACTGAACACCAAGTTCCATTGCGTCTTGTGAACATAAAGAGGACATGACTCCCACCATCTAGTGAAAGTGAGTCCAAGATAATGGAGATAAACTAAAAATTAAATATGAGTCTTGCAGGTGAGGTCTTTACAAAACAATTGTTTTCAAATTGTACCTCTTTCATAATATTTTCCCCCATGTAACCAGCTTGCATAGAGCTCGAAGATACCAAAATAGAAAAAAAGGAAAATATTTTGATAATCACCAAGTGTCTCTTTGTTGGAAAACCTTCTCTTAATACAGCAAAAATTAACGAAAGTCTAAGCCTGTACTGACAATTTACTAAGCACTTAATTTTTGCAGTCACTGTAACAAATTCACTAGGAAATATTTACAAAACTTGAGCTAAATTAGCTATCAAACTCTATTAGAAATGGTTAATAATAAGTGAATATGAAAAAGACTGGCTTCTTGAGAGCAGTTGAGTTGACATATTGGGCTGGGAAGAAAGCAGAGGTTAGCTTTGGAAACTCAGAAAGAAAGTGTATATACCTCTCACGTTGTAAAAAGAAGGGAAAGGAGGATCAAATGTATTCCTTATTCTTGCCCAGGTTTGGAGTCTGCAATTAAACAGCCATCAAAATGGCCCAAGGCTCTAGTCAGACAGATTCTTGCATCATTGCCACAGATAGTTCCCTGCTGCTCAGTTTCATTACCTGGCACAGAGGGGCCACGAAGAAATGGCAGCCTTTCAGCAGCAATGGAGACGTGAAGTGGCATAGGTTGTGCCAGAAACACTGGGAATCAGTGGCCTTACTGCTATGCCAGGAAAACGATGGCATAAGGACATTTCTGGGCATCTACACATCTCAGGTGTGCAGATGCACAGAAAACATCAAGCAATTGCAAAAAGTGGCCCACTGCAGTTTGTGAATTACTTGAGGAGTCCCGCCCACCTACCTCTCCTGACTGGGAGAAGGGCTCAGTGGGTATGAAAGTTCCCAAGGGTGAAACTAAAGCAAAATAACATTATTATAACAGTGGAAAATTGTAACAGTAGGGAACTGTAACCCACTGTTCCCTTGATCTTTGATCTTTGGAACTCCCTTGATCTTTGTTCTGCTTTCCTTCTCCCTCCCTATAAAAACCTCTACCTGCACTGAGATGTGGAGATGGGTTTTGAGACATGGGTCCCCCATCTTCCAGGTTGCTGGCACTTGAAAATAAACCTCCCTTTAAAAAAATATTTACTTGTTTTTTTAGTTAGATGCATTTCATTTATTTTTAAATATACTTTATTGATTATGCTATTACAGTTGTCCCATTTTCCCCCTTCACTCCCCTCCACCCTGCACACCCCCTCCCACCCACATTCCCCCCCTTTAATTCAAGTCCATCTGTCATACTTATAAGTTCTTAGCTTCTACATTTCCCATACTATTCTTACCCTCCTCCTGTCTATTTTCTACCTACCATCTATGCTACTTATTCTCTGTACCTTTTCCCCCTCTCTGCTCTCCCACTCCCCTGTTGATAATCCTCCATGTGATCTCCATTTCTGTGGTTCTGTTCCTGTTCTAGTTGTTTGCTTAGTTTGTTTTTGTTTTAGGTGTGGTTGTTAGTAATTGTAAGTTTGCTGTCATTTTACTGTACATATTTTTTTTATCTTCTTTTTCCTAGGTAAGTGCCTTTCACATTTCATATAAGGGCTTGGTGATGATGAACTCCTTGAACTTGACCTTATCTGAGAAGCACTTTATCTGCCCTTCCATTCTAAATGAAAGCTTTGCTGAATAGAGTAATCTTGGATGTAGGTCCTTGCCTTTCATGACTTGGAATACTTCTTTCCAGCCCCTTCTTGCCTGTAAGGTCTCTTTTGAGAAATCAGCTGACAGTCTGATGGGAACTCCTTTGTAGATAACTCTCTCATTTTGTCCTGATGCTTTTAAGATTCTCTCCTTATCTTTAATCTTGGGTAATGTAATTCTGATGTGCCTTGGTGTGTCCCTCCTTGGGTCCAACTTCTTTGGGACACTCTGAGCTTCCTGGACTTCCTGGAAGTCTATATCCTATGCCAGAATGGGGAAGTTCTCGTTTATTATTTGTTCAAATAATAAACTTTTGCTTTGAACAAACTTACTATTTGTTCAAAAAATAACTTTTCCACTTGTTGATCTTTCTCTTCTCCTTCTGGTACCCTTATACTTTGGATGTTGGAACATTAAAGATGTCCTGGAGGTTCCTAAGCCTCTCCTCATTTTTTTTTTTTTTTTTTGAATTCTTGCTTCTTCATTCTTTTCTGATCGGATGTTTCTTTCTTCCTTCTGGTCCACTCCATCGATTTGAGTCCCAGTTTCCTTTTCATCACTATTGGTCCCCTATACATTTTCCTTTATTTCACTTAGCATAGCTTTCATTTTTTCATCTAATTTGTGACCAAATTCAACCAATTCTGTGAGCATCCTGATTGCCAGCGTTTTGAACTATGCATCTGATAGGTTGGCTATCTCTCCATTGCTTAGTTGTATTTTTCCTGGAGCTTTGATCTGTTCTTTCATTTGGGCCATGTTTTTTTCTGTCTTGTCGTGCCTGTTATGTAGTGAGGGGTGGAGCCTTAGATGTTCATCCAGGTGGGTCAACCCAGTCACTGGATTGTGACACTGTATGTGGGGCAGGGGTCCAAGAGGGAACAATGGTGCTTGCTCTGCTCTCTGCTGGATTTCAGTCACTTCCCCTGCTTCCTGCAAGCAAATCAGGCCATTCTGGTGCTAATTCCCGTCTGGGTGGGTTTGTGTATATTCTAGGACCCTGTGGGTCTCTCCAAGGAACTCTCCTGTGAGGCTGGGAGTTTCTCCCCGCACCTCAACCCCTACAGATGTTCTCAATTGATGTTTTCAGGCTTCATTTCCCAGTGCTGGGACCCTGGGTTGCATGGTCTGTCTTGCTCCACGGTTTCTCCTGGTTTATCTGCATGTGAATGTGGGACTGGGTGTGCCGTGCCCCTCAAAAATCCACTGCCTCACTGGGTCTGCCAGCTGTCCTGCTATCAGACCTCTCTGTCCTGGCTCCCTGACTCTGCCCCTCCTACCAGTCTGGATGAATGTGTCTACTTTAACTCCTTGGTTGTCAGACTTCCATACAGTTCAATTTTCTGTCGGTAGTGGTTATTTTTTTGCTTTTAAATTGTGGTTGTCCTTATTTTGGTTGTTCGAGGAGGCACAGTATGTCTATCTCTGCTTCCATCTTGGCCGGAAGTCCTCCTAAACCTCTTTCTTTACATCTGCACCTGCCTCTGAAGTAATGGCTTGCAAAATGCCAGGCAGCTGTACCTGCATACAATACATTATCATTATCTGATACCTAATTACCTGAAAGAGAGAGATGACACAGATAGATATAGTGACAGACATAGAAAGATAGAGATAGAGTGAGAGTGAGAGAACACATTAGCTGTACCAACATTCGTTCTTAGGCATGAGAATTGTGTCATTAATTAATGATTGACATTTGCTGTGTTTAGCTCAGGGCTCTCCAAATAGCCCTCGGCTCCTCCACAATTCTCAGCCTTCCGTGTAGTTAAATTTGATTCTGGCCATTGGTATGTGGGCAGAAGTGATGTAAGTCATTTCTAAGCCTAATTCATCAATAAATTCCTCAAGATTCTCCAGCTCTCTCTTTTCTTGCCATGTGACTCAGGAGCATCCACATGGCACAGGAGCAGGATGGATCAGTGGACTTGCACTGGACTTCATGCAAGTGTTAAGTTCCTCAGATTCATCTGTTGTAGCAATTGACAACCTCTATCACTGCTGAAGTAATGGGGTAGAATGGACACTCCCTTCTTGGAAACACCTCTTTAGAAGGCCCTTTTATAATAATTATTCTCACCTTCTTTCAGCTTGGAGGCTGCCTTTTTTGTTTTTGTTAGTTTTAAATTAAGAGGGGCAAGAAGCTAGAGATAAGTGCAATGTGTATGACCTCTACTTTGGTTCAAGAATGGCTCTCAAAGGAGCAAGAACAAATGGTATCTATAATTCTGGAGCATGTGGACTAATGAGAAAAACAAGATGCAATCAACTTGGAACCATTAGAAAAATCATTGCCAGTGCCAAGTGATCCCTCCCTTATTTCAAGACTCATCCATATTGTTAATTTTCTGCATATGTTGTTAAAGGACAGAGATTTCGGTCTTCAGGATGACTTTTATCTTAGCCTGAAGAGTTCTGTCTGTCAGATCTTAGCCTTCACTCTTCTTTTCTAAGAGGGTATGTTCTTTTTCAACCCATTGATGATATGAAGTTTAGGTAATATATTAGATCTCAGGACAAACCAAATATAGTTACATCTTTATCTCTGTAAAACTTGATCTGACACTTCATATTGACAGACATGTTTCTAAGACACATTCTGGTTGTTGTAATGTCATTGGAGAAAGAACACAACATTTGTGGAGCAGAATGGTAAGGAGCAATTTATATATCAATAAGTAACATTCTTCCATTCAAAATGTTACCTTCAGAAAACAATGTCTATTTTGTGGCCTCTTCCTTAAAGAAAATAAAAATCCATTACACTGAGAAATAGTTTTCCTAATCAACATTTGGAACATGTAACTAGAGAAAATAAGCTTAAAAGAGAAGAAGGAAATAATTAAATAGATGACTGTAGAAGTTTATTATGCAACTGGTCGCATGCACACATTTGCTCATTGTTCATTCTAGACTACTACTATAATTATGAAAACTTTAAACAAGAAAACATGAACAAAGCTATAAAATGTGTAGTTCTGCTTCCCGTTCAATGGTGCCTAATTCAGATTATCAGACGGGTAATACAATGGGAAGTTTCCCAATAAAGCACATCGTTTAACATCAGGTAAAGCCTTCTTTATAGATGTAGAAAAGATATAATTTTACTTATCAATCTTGATCTCAATAACACAGCCTGAAGATATGATGTGACTTGCCCATTTAACTCTAGAATAAATCCCATAAGAGATTTGAATTGGAACAAATATTACATTTTGGATTAGAGTTGTCAAATTTAATGATTACTTAATTTCTGGCTTTAAAATTAACATTAATCATGTTTCCATGATCCATATGTTATCATTTTTCTCAGGCAAAGTGTTCAAAATTAATGATTTTGTTTTAATCAGGAATGTATATAACTAGGCACAAAAATATAGTGCTGATGTCATCACAAATTTGCAGTAAACAAGATAAGATACTGCAAGGCAGATGGCCTAAGTTTAGCTACATTATTATAGATGCAATAGTTAATCTCATTTTACCTCAAGTTTTCTTATTTTATATTAGTTTTTCTGCCTATATTATTTAGATAAAATTATTCCTAGTTCTAATTGTGCCTTTTTAAAAATATAAAAAGGTAATGTGTGCAGAAATGCATCTAGATATAAAATATTCATATAAAATATTATATTAAGTAATGATTGTTTACAATTATTTTAGGCTCTTCATATGACTATTAAATTGTATTAACAAAATTAAGAAAGATCCTAATAATTAACTCCAATTATAAAGGAGGAAATGAAAGTTTAAAGGTTAAGAATATTACCCCCCTAGTTCATCCATCTGGAATTGATAGAACTGAATTTATATTTGATTATGGTTGATTTATTTAGTTTGAGACACTGCAAAGAAGTTCAACTGTGGAGATTTTACTTTCTGTCTGTGGTTACTATGTTGGGTGTTCTCTGTTGAAACTTGGAAACAGCCCTGCCTTTAAGCACTTCTCCATGTCGCAGGGGTGGAAGGCCCCACACTTCCTTGCCTGTAGCGTCCCCTGTAGAGGTTCTTGGTGAGATTTGCAAGGTAGAAGAGAAGAAGCTTCTACTCTATTGTGACAAATGGCTGTGGGATGTTGCCAATGGCTTTGTGGTGACCTCTTAGAATGTACTACTGTAGTGATGCAGGCACGTAAAGTCATCCAATCCTATTATCTGGGATCCCAGTACTTCTGATCTCCTCTAGATAATAGCAGCTTTCCTGATTTTCACTCTTCTAACCTGCATTTCACCATGGCTATGCAAGCCTCTACACTTGTCAGCAGTGGTTTTTGATGTCCTGATTACTTCTCTTGGGTATAGAATTTGGTACCAAATTTTCATCCAGGTACACAACTTCATAGATGGGAATCTGAGATTGGGCATCTGACCAGTTATTTGAAGGCAGTGGTAATAATCCCACTGCCAAAGGAAAATGGGCGATTATTGGTAGATCACAGCATACAGAGACAAAACATTTGCTTCTAGTAACATCTGAAGACACTTGCAACTATGTGACTGTTTGACTTAGACATAGTTAGGAACTGTCAGAATTTCCTTGTGGATACAGGGCTAATGTAGGAAGAAATGATAAGTAGAAGTCTCACAGTTGCTACCAAAGAGTAAACAAGAGACAACACAGCCATGGGGAGCTTGCAGAGATTAATATCACCCTCAGAGCATGAAAGATACCGTGGGTTGAGTCTTTTTACATCCCTGGTTTAATTCACCTAAATGGCCCATGGGGAAGACAGATGGGTCGTTGAGAATAAGTAGATTCTTGTAAACTGAAGCAGATATTCTCTTTAAAAAGAGTAACTTCTGGTATTCAGCTATCGATCTAGAAAATCTCTTTTTATCTTTACTAATTAATAAAGGAAATTAGAGGCAGTTTGCTTTCATCTTAAAGAAATAGTAGTATAGTTTAACTGATTCATCTTGGGGCAACGTCTGTTTTTTAGTCATCTGTCATAACCTACTTCTTGATTACATTGTGCAACTTGTTTAGATTGTGTCACTGTCCCACAAAACGTTAAGATAATATCATGCTGACAAAATCCGATGAGTGGGATGTTGACAGTGCTGTAGGTGCCTTGCTGAGACACATGTATGATGAATGATGAGGAGTAACTTCATTAAAATTCAGTGACCTGTCACCTCAGTGAACTTTTTAGTGGCCTAGTGGTTGGGTCTGGTTGAGATATCACATATCACATTCAGTGTGAAAAATAGGTTGCTGAAACTTTAACTCCCTATCCCTAATAAAGAAATAAATTGCTGGAAGTCTTGTTTCATTTTGCAGGCAACTTATAGTGTATTTGAATATGTTGCTCTGACCCGTTTTCTAAGCATTCTTTAAGGACAATAACTTGTCTAGGCCACTCTGCCAACCATGCCTTTATGACCCATTGATCCAATGGAGCTTGCATTGTCTATGTTGCAAACAGAAATGTGTGTGAAGTCACTGGCAGGCTCCCATAGGAGTTTTAGTGTTACGATCCTGTGGTTTTAGAGCAAAGTCATGCTCTCTTATACAGAAAACTTTTTCCTCTTTTAAATAACTTCTTTATTTATTAATTTTTAGAGAGAGAATAAGGGAGCAAGGGAGGGAGAGAGGGAGAGACAGAGAGAGAGAGAGATCAAATTGTTCTTCCACTTATTTATGTATTTATTGGTTGATTCTTTTATGTACCCTGACTGGAGATTGAACCTGCAACCTTGGCATGTCAGGATAATGCTCTAACCAACCGAGCTACCAGGCCAGGGCTCAACTTTCCTTTTTTCAGAAATCATTCCTGATTTGCTACTGGGTGTTGACAGGGAGTAATTGTGTGGTCACAGTAGACAACTTGATCACATGACCATAAAATGGTCTATCTGCTATAGCAAGATGTCTTGATATATCTAAAAAAGATACAGAATGTTGGACCAGCCCGGAAGTACTTTTCTTCAGGTAGAAGTGGCATAGGTACAAGGTTGGCCTTAAGGAGTCTATGAAGGCTAATAAATTTAATGAACAGATCACTCAGACTCTTATGAAATGATTCCTAATGTATTGCTACCTCTCCCTCAACTCATTCTGTATCCTCATGGTGAGCTCCCCCTTACCAACTGACTGAGAAATTTGGAGTCACAAGGTCTACTGGTACCGGTCACAATTGGACTGCTGCAGCTTCACATCTCTCGCAGGGGATGCCTCACTGCAAAGGGGAAGAGAAGTACTTTCAGTGGAAAGAACTCCAAGCATCTTGTCTTATTGTGCATGAGAGGAGAGTGACCAGAGATAAAATTCTATACTGATGCATGGGTGACATTTAACAACTTGGCCAGATGGTCAAGATTTGGGAAGAAATTATTCTATAGGATAGGTAATAGGAAGGTATAAGAATGGAGCTCTCAGAAATTATGAAGATATTTGTTTTCCATGAGAATGCTTATCAAAGGTTACTCACTATAAGATGTCCATCAGCATCTTTTTCCAGCCACCTCAGTGCTTGCCTTATGGGCCCATGAACTAAATAGCCATGGCAATGGGATTGAGGTTATTGCTAGGATCAGAAATAGGGCCTTCCTCTAGCCAAGTGTGAGGTGGGCGTGATTGCGCTGGGTGTCCAACCTGCCAACAACAGAGACTAACATTGAAACCCTGCTATGGCCTAATCTTCCCTTTCATGTTAGGTGGATTACGGGAGCACAAACTGACCCTCTCATGGCAGGTGGATTATGGGAGACCTCCTTTATCATAGAAGGGGTAGTGACGTGTCCTCACTGGAATAGGTATTTCCTCCTGTTATGGATCAGCCTCTGTGCTCTTAGTGCTTCTGCCTGTACCATCATCTATAG
>PVKM010011641.1:0-32917 GCA_004027735.1 Carollia perspicillata
CACTGGAACCCTGAGCTGGGGGTTTTGATGTGGAGCTGAGACCCCTCAATTCTTAGGCAGGACCTCCAAAGCTGAGAGAGCCCTCCCTTTTTAATCGTCTTACGTGGGTGTGGGACCAGCCCATTTCACGTCTCTGCCACTTCTACCAGCCTCAATGTGGTTTCTTCTTTATGTCCTCGGTTATAGGACTTCTGTTCAGCTACATGTTAGGTATTCTGCCTGGTGGCTGTTCTGTAATTTAGTTGTAATGCTGGTGTTGACGTGAGAGGTTCTGAGTACCACATTTAACTACTCTGCCATCCTCACTGGAACTTAATGTTTTTTATTTTTAAGATAAATACCCATAGCGGAATTGCTGCCTCATATGGTAGTTCTATTCTTAATTTTTTTAAAGCTGCATATTGTTTTCCATAGTTGCTGCACTAATTTTATATTCCCTCCAACTGTGCACTAAGGGTCCCTTTTTCTCTACAGCCTGACAAACACTTATTTCTTGTCTTTTTGACAATAACCATTCTAACAGGTATGAGGTTGTTTAAATTTGCATTTCTTTGGTGATTAAATGATATAGATCATCTTTTCATGTACTTCTTGGCCACCTGTTTATCTTCTTTGGAAAAATGTCTATGCATATCTTCTGCCCACTTTTGATCATTTTTTTTGCTATTGAGTTATGTGAGTTCTTTATATATTTTGGATATTAGCTCCTTGTTAGATACATGGTTTTCTCCCATTAAATAGGGTGTATTTTTTTGTTGATGATTTCCTTTGTTGTCCGTGTAGAGGCTTTTTAGTTTGATGTACTCCCACCCGTTTATTTTTGCTTATGTTGTTTTGCTTTTGGTGTCAGTTTCAAAATAGCATTGCTAAGACCTGTATCAAGGAGCTTACTGTCTGTGTTTCCTCCTAGGACACAGGTGTAAGACACAAGGTCCGTGGGCTGAATCCGGCCCTCCACCTCGTTTTATCCAGCCCAGCACCTTGTTTCTACCTGGCGGCAGCACCGAGCTCTTGCTTAACTGTGAAGGAGTAATTACATTTACACAGTCCTAAAATTACATTCGGCCCTTTGAAGGCAACTGCAAGGCTGATGTGGTCCCCAGTGAAAATGAGTTTGACATCCCTGTCCTAGGAGTTTAATGGTTTCAAGTCTTTAATCCATTTTTAGTTAATTTTGGGGTATGGTATAAGATAGTGGTCCAGTTTCATTCTGTTGCATGTGGCTGTCCAATTTTCTTAACACCATTTATTGAAGAGACTATCTTTTCCCCATTGTATATTCTTGGCTCCTTTGTTGTAAATTTGCCATATAGATGTGGATTATTTCTGGGTTCTCTATTCTGTTTCATCAATTTATGCATCTGTTTTTATGCCAATACCATACTATTTAATTTTTTTTTATTTATCGACTTGAGAGAGAAAGAATTGTTGATTTGTTGTTCCACTTACTCATACATTTATTGCTTGATACTTGTATGTGCACTGGCCAGGGATGGAACTTGAAACCTTTGCATACTGGGATGATGGTCTAATCAACTGAGCTACCTGACCAGGTGAGCTCAGTTGATGAGCCCATTCTAACAGGTACCCACCTCATATTCGTTATAATAGTTATTATCAAAAAGACAAGAAATAAGTGTTTGTCAGGCTGTAGAGAAAAAGGGACCCTTAGTGCACAGTTGGAGGGAATATAAAATTAGTGCAGCAACTATGGAAAACAATATGTAGCTTTAAAAAAATTAAGAATAGAACTACCATATGAGGCAGCAATTCCGCTATGGGTATTTATCTTAAAAATAAAAAACATCAAGTTCCAGTGAGGATGGCAGAGTAGTTAAATGTAGTAATCAGAACCTCTCACATCAACACCAGCATTACAACTAAATTACAGAACAGCCATCACGCAGAATGCCTAACGTGTAGCTGAACAGAAGTCCTATAACCGAGGACATAAAGAAGTTTTATTACTATAAAACTATAGTAATTCGATATTTTAATTACTATAGTTTTCTAATATAATTTAAAATCGAGGGATCATGATGCCTGCAGCTTCGTTATTCTTTCTCAACATTGCTTTGGCTATTTGGGTCTTTTATGGTTTCAAATAAATTTAGAATTGTTTTATTTCTTTAAGAAATGCCATTGGATTCTTGATGAAGATTTCAATGAATCTACCTAGGTAATGTTCTATACATACTTTGAGTAGCATGGACATCTCAGCCATCTTAATTCTTTTAATCCATGAACAAAAAGTAGCTTTCCATTTATTTTTGTCTTCTTCAATTTCTTTCATTAGTGTCTTGTAGTTTTCAATCTACAGGCCTTTAACCTTTTTGGTTAAATTTATTGGTAGGTACTTTTTTAATGCAAATGTAAATGGGATTGTTTCCTTAATTTCTCTTTCTGATTGTTCATTATTAGTGTATAGAGAAATTAGCATATTTTGTGTATTGATTTTGTATCCTGCAACATTTGTCTATTAGTCCTAACAGTTTTTTTCATGGAGCCTTTAGGGTTTTCTATTTATAATATCACGTCATTGCAAATAGTGACAGTTTCACCTCTTCCTTTCCAATTTGGATGCCTTCTCTTTCTTTTCCTTGTCTAATTGCTTTGACTCCAATACATACCATGTTGAATGAAGGTGCTGATAGTGCACATTCTTGCCTCGTTTTACTTTTCATCACTGATCATGAATTTAGCTGTGGGCTTGTCGTATATAACCTATTATGTTTAGGTACATTCCTTCTATACCCTCTTTGTTGAGATTTTTATCGTAAATGGATGTGGAATTTTGTCAAATGCTTTTTCTGCATCTATGGAAATTATTTGATTTTTATCATTATTTTGTTATTGTGGTATATATACTGATCTGTGGATATTGAACTATCCTTGCCTCCCTGGATTAAATACCACTTAATTGCGGTGTATAATTATTTTAATATATTGTTGAATTCAGTGTACTGATATTTTGTTGAGGATTTGTTACATCTGTGTTTATTAGGAATATTGGCCTGTAATTTTCTTGTAGCATCCTTGCCTGGTTTTGGTATTAGTGTAATGCTAACTTGTAAAAGAGTTTGAAAGAGTTCCCTGCTCTTTTATTTTTTAAAAGAGTTGAGTAAGGATTGATATTAACTTTTCTTTGAATATTTGTAAGAAATCACCAATGATGCTGTCTGGTCTAGACTTTGGTTTGTTGGGAGGTTTTTAATTACTGATTACCGTATTTTGCCAAGTATAGTGCACACTTTTTTGCCCAAATTTTCTAGGGAAAAGTTAGGATGCACATTATACATGGGTATAATAATTACATACCATGGGTATAATCATGGATATAGTAATCCCATGTATAATGCACACAAAAATGTGAATGTACATTATACGCGGCAAAATACAGTAAATCTTTTTACCTGTCTTTGATCTGTTGAGGTTTTTCTATTTCATCATGACTCAGTCTTCGTAAATTGTATGTTTCCAGGAATTCATC
This sequence comes from Carollia perspicillata, assembly GCA_004027735.1. NCBI lineage: Eukaryota > Metazoa > Chordata > Mammalia > Chiroptera > Phyllostomidae > Carollia > Carollia perspicillata. Next base: position 3,491 of record PVKM010011641.1, read on the forward strand.
CATTTATTCTAGGTTGTCTAATTTGTTAGCATATAATTTTTTCATAATAGTCTCATCATTCTTTGTATTTCTGTGGTATTAGTTGTAATATCTCTTTTATTTCTGATTTTATTTATTTATTCAGTGAGTAGCTAAAGGTTTGTCAATTTTGTTTATCTTTGTAAAGAACTAGCTCTTAGTTTCACTGAAATTTTTTCTATTCACTTTAGTTTCTACTTTATGTATTTCTGCCCTAAGCTTTATTTCCTCTCTTCCACTAATTTTGAGCTTCATTTGCTCTTTTGCTAGTTCCTTGCGGTGTGAAGTTGTTTGAGCCTTTTCTTGTTTCTTGAGGTAGTCATTTGTCATTATGAACTTCCATCTTATAACTGCTTTTGCTTCATCCATAAACTTTGGTACAATACAATTCCATTTTCATTTATCTCAAGATAGGCTTTTATTTCTTCTTTAACCCATTGATTGCTCAGTAGCATGTTGTTTAATCTCCACATATTAGTAAAATTTCCAGTTTTCATGTAATTAATTTCTAGTGTCTTACTACTGTGGTCAGAAAAGATGGTTGATATTATTTCAATACTCTTAAATTTATTAAGACTTTTTAAAAAATATTTTATTTATTTATTTTTAGAGAGGGAGAAGGGAAGGAGAAAGAGAGGGAGAGAAACATCAATGCGCGGTTGCCTCTCACGTGGCCCACACGGGGGCCCTGGCCCGCAACCCAGACATGTGCCCTGACTGGGAATCGAACCAGCGACCCTTTGGTTCACAGCCCACGCTCAGTCCACTGAGCTACACCAGCCAGGGCTTATTAAGACTTTTTAATGGCCTAAGATGATCTATCTTGGAAAATGTTCCATGTGGAAACAGAACATGTATTCTGTTGCTATTTGATGGAATATTTTGTAAATATTGTAAGTGTATCTAGTATAACTGATGTTTATTGATTTTTCTTTCTGGATGATCTAGGCATTGAACTATGTGGGATATTAAAGTTCCCTACTGCTATTATTTTATTGCTCTCTATATCTTTGTGTAGGTCTGTTAATATTGCTTCATATATGTTGGGCATACAATTACAAATGTCCTATCTTCTTGTTGGATTTGCTCCTTTATCATTATATAATGCCTTCTTTTTTCTCTTATTACAGTCTTTGTTTTTAAAGTCTATTTTGTTTGATATAAGTATAGCTCCTCAAGCTTTCTTTTCATTGCCATTTGTATGGAATATCTTTTTCCATCCCTTCACTTTCAGTCTGTGTGTGCACTTATATCTAAAGTGAGTCTGTGATAGGCAATGCATAGCTCATGTTTTTTAAAAATCCATTTGGCCACTCTGTGTCTTTTGATTGGAAAATTTAGCCCGTTTAAAAGAATTATTGACAGGTATGTGCCTATTGCCTATTTGTTAATTGCTCTGTGGTTGTTTTTATATTTCCTTTGCTCTTGCCCTTTCTCTGTGTGTTGATCACTTTCTGTGGTTGTATGCTTGTACTTCTTTCTCTTTTGTGTACTGACTGTAGGTTTTTGCTTTATGGTTACTATGAGGATGACATATAACAACTTATATCTATAGTAGTCTATTTTAAGTTGGTAACAACTTAAGTTCTCTCTTTTCCCCTGGGGCATTTACAATTCTTTGGTTTTTATTTTTGACAATTTAATTATGCATCCTGGTATAATTCTACTTGAATTCAGACTATTTGGTGTTCTTCGAGACTCTTAGATCTGTATATCTATTTCTGTCCCCAGAATTGGGAAGTTTCCAGTCATTATTACTTTAAATAGACTTCCCATTCCTTTCACTCTTCTCCTTCTAGAGTTACCATAATATGAGTGCTGTTTCTTTTCACTGGGCCCCCTAAGTCCAATAGGCTTTCTTCACTCTCTTTCATTCTTTTTGTTTCTCTGACTGGTCATTTTCAAATGTCTCATCTACCAGGTAGCTTATTCTTTCTTCTGCAGGGTTACATCTGCTTTTGAAGCTGTCTACTGAATTCTTCAATAGAGTTCTTGTGTTTTCAGCTCTAGGCTTTCTTGTTTTGTTTTTTTAATAGTTTATATTTTCTTGTTGAATTTCTCATTTTATCGATGCATTGTTTTCCTAATTTAATTTAGTTGTCTGTGTGTTTTTATAGTTCACTAAATTTCTTTAAGAGAATTATTCTGAAATCTGACATTTCATAGATCCCCATTTCTAGGGTCATTTATTAAAGCTTTATTTGTTTCAGCCCTAGCTTGTGTGGCTCAGTGGATTGAGCATGGGCCTGTGAAGCAAAGGGTCACTGGTTCGATTCCCAGTCAGGGCACATTCCTGGGTTGCAGGCCAGGTCCCCAGTGGGGGACATGTGAGAGGCAACCACACATTGATGTTTCTCTCCCGCTCTTTCTCTTTCCCTTCCCCTCTCTCTAAAAAATAAATAAATATAATATTTTTTAAAAAAGCTTTATTTGTTTCCTTTTGTAATGTCATAGTTACCTGATTTTTCATGATGTTTGATTCCTTACATTGATATCTGTGTTTGAGTAAATGATCTCTTCTTCTAGACCCTGCTGGTTCCCTTTGGCAGAGATAGTTTTTCACCGTTCAGCTTAGTTTGGGTTTCTAGACGTGTCTGTTGGTAATGTCAGGCAGGTGGGGCTTGCTACTAGGCCTTATGTTGGTGTGAGGCAACTATTTGACCTCTGAGGTTGGTAATGGGGAGTACGTACCGCTTTCTGAGAACTGCTGGGTAGGGCAGCTGGCTCTGGTTCCCTGACCCAGTGAGGCTGTAGAATGGGCTTCACAGCTACCCAGATTCTCTTGCCAGGCTTATTAGATAGTCAGCACTGATTACTATACTCAGCAGTAGGTGGGGCTATGAGTTAGCTTCCCTCTTCTGGCAGGGCAGCAGGATGGGATCCAGGGACTGCACGACGTACTGTTTAGGGACCTGAATCAGGCAAGAGCTTGCATTGAATATTCTAGTCAGGAGAAGCCACCAGCTTTGCTCTGAATACAGGAAGAGGCATGGGCTGTAGTCTCTATTTGAGTTCTACTGTAAGCAGGGCTGTTGGATGAGCTATGCATCTTCCGGTGTGCTCTGCTAAGATTCCCTGGTCAGGCAGGCTGACAGCTGTATTCAGTAACAAGACCTTTGAATTAGTTTCCCGGCCCAGGTGTGGTGGGAGAAACGGCTCCAAGGCTGCTCAGGTTCTTTCTTCGTAGCCTTGATTCAGGCCGACCTGTGCCCCAAATTTCCTGGCTGTACAGGGCCGCCTGCCTTGCTCTGAGGGCAATCAGCTCTGCCTGCCTGCCTCTTGGCCGGAGCATTGCTTGGTTGCAAAGCTTCCAGGTGTTCCTGCCAGCCCTTCCTGTAGGATAGGGCTAGGGACCACACTCTAGAGTGGGTGGAGCTGTGACTCAGCTCTTCTGCCTGGGTGTGGCAGACCAAGCTCTAGGGCCAGCAAAGCTCATTTGAAGACCCAAATCAGGCACACCTGTACCCTGCCAACTACTCTGGTCAGACTGCACCACTGCCTTAGATTTGCAGAGAGCAAAGCTGCTGGTTGGGGCTATTATTTGGGCTCTGCAGGTAGAAGCTTGGTCTGCCAAGATCCAAGTGCTGGTTGTTGGAAGGGCCTCTTCTCCTCTGTGTCACAGTCAGATGCCCACAATCTAGAGCCCTGCAGATTGCTCTGTGGGGCAAGACTAGAGTAAGGGATCCCAAGAATGATCCATAATGTTAGGGGTGGAGGCTAGATGTCACCTCTGTGCTCTCCTTTCCCACCGGAGGCTCAGGGAACACTTCTTGGTGTGGTACTGCACAAGCCTAGGGAAGGGGCAGTGCAGTCAGCGTGTAGCTGTTCCTCTTACCCTTGTAAAGCAGCCTCTCTTGGTCTCTGTGGTGCAGGGTTGCTTCCGCCTCACTCCTAGCCAGTGGGTTTCTTTTCTTTTTTTCCTCTCTTTGCTATGCAGAAACTTTTTAGTTTGATGTAGTCACTCTTGTTTTTTTTTGTGTGTGTGTGCGTGTGTGTGTGTGCTTTAGGTGTCATATCCAAAAAATCATTGTGAAAAGTCATACCAAATAGCTATTTCCTGTTTTCCTCTAGGAGTTTCAGGGTTTCAGGTTTTACTTTTAAGTCTTTTATAGGAGTCTTACTTTTAGACAGACTTTTTAAAGGGCAAGTTCAGTAAAAAGTTTTTGTTAATGAGTTGACACAGGATCAGGTGTTAACACAGAACTCTTACCTGCCTCCCGCCACGTTCCAGGGAACTCCGTAGGCCCAGCTCTCTGACTCTGTACTCTGTGCTTCAGACAGAAGCACAAAATGTCACCTCCAAGCATATCCCACTCCACATTATCAAGAACCTGGCTGCCCATTTGGATTCACCTAAAGTGTAGCTTTAAGACGTCACCAAGACAAACAGACCCTAATTTTGCTAATGCCTTCTTGGCTGTTGTCACCGACAACACAAAGCGCCAGTACTTAGTCAACAGCAGTGGTGTGCAGGCGCCGGTCCCTTTGTGGGTTATAACTGAGGTCAAATCGTGAGTGGAGAACTGGGCCTGAGCACTCTCATTCCATTCACCTGTCACAACACAGGCCCTAGACTAGAGGCAGTCCTGGAGACATCCACACTCACAGCCTTATTGCACAGACAGGGAGTTGGAGGCCTAGATGTATAAACTGAGTTCGTCACTTTTCCACAGCTGGTTAAAGACAGAGCTAGGACCAGCCTGAGCCACCAAAGCTGTAAATCAGTCCATTTCTTTCCTGTATACTCGGAGCATAAATTATATAAACTGGAAGGACTATTTTTCAACAATCAGGTGACCTTAAGTAGTCAGTCTCAAACTTCAGTGTGGATTAAAATCATCTGGAGAGCTTGTTGAAACAGATCTGCTGGGTCCTGATTTGAGAGTTTGTAGGCCAGGGGTGGGGCCCTGGAGTCTGCACTTCTAACAGGGTTCCAAATGGTGATGTCAACGCTAATGCTGTCACTGTGGACCACACTTGGGGAACCACTGGTATAAAGCAGGCCCGTGCCATTTCCTGCCATTCATCCTCTCCCACTTATGCACTGTCCACGAGGTCAGATCCTCGGTAGGAAGGGTGACCAATGAACTTTTCATTGAACTTCTTAACAGGGGTGTCCAACCCACAGCCCACTGGCCACATGCAGCCTACGATAGCTATGAATGCAGCCCAACACAAAATTGTAAATTTACTTGAAACATTTTGAGATTCTTTTTTTGTGATTATGTGTTACAATGTATTGAATGCGTGGCTCAAGACAACTCTTCTTTCAGTGTGGCCAAGAGAGGCCAAAGGGCTGGACACCCCTGTACCTGGTGTGTTTTCCACTGCAAATTTGTTTCAGCACGGGGGACGGGGGGGAGAGCTCTGGCCTGAGTCAGACTGCCCAGGCATTCTGCTCTGTGCGCTAATTGCTGCATGATCTTAAGTCATTTAACATCCAAGTTTCAGTTTTCTCATCTGTGGAAGGTAGTGGGGGGGTAGGTATTATCTTCTAACTCAGTGTGGAAGTATTATATCACATACTGCATATGAAGTGTTTACTGGAGAAGAATCACTTGGTATATCCATCAGAGACCGGTCAGGGAAAAAAAAGAAATGACTTTGTTCTTATAGAGTTGAATAAAGAGAAATAGTTGCCCAGATGATGGAAGGGCTCAGAAACCAACCCGGGTAATGAGGAAAACCTGAGGTTCAGCAAGGGCAGAAAGCAGCCAGCCACCTACCACCCCGGAGGCTACAGTGAAAATGGGAGGCGGCAACGTTGCCAGAGCTCAGAAGCCAGAGGCTTCCCCTGAGAGAGAAGGCAGGCGAAGTAAGACGGCTGGGACCCCAGAGAGAGGGTGTGTCTGAGGGGCTGGAGCCACGCGGGAGACACATGACTACCTAGAAGCCAGAACACAAACAGCCTGGGAATACAGTTCTCTGCAGTACACGACAGCGCAGGAGAAAAGCGGGAAGTGCACCTCAGGGTTATTCCCACGCACCGGGAGGCCACTGCTGCCATGACCGTAGTTACTCATGTGCTCCTCTCATCTCCATGACTAGACCGCGTCTTCATGTCCAGGGCTCTCGCTGTGCCCACATGTGGAGTAGGCACCATATACATGCCAAGTGGCATTGCCATAAATTCACTCTGCCAGGAAAACGAGACGGGAATGTTATTTCAGATGAACTAGGTGCTACGATGTGAAGCCTGAATCTGGAGGGTGTTAGCTCCCAGTCTGCAGCCCCTCGTCACACTCTGCACTCTGCACAAAGCCTTGCGCTGTCCCTGCCCTGAGCATTCAACCTATGGAAACTGCAGGACGGAGACAAACCGATTCCTTAGCCAACCATAGCTTGTAGAGAGTGATTCTGACCGTTTGGAGGTGGGTGGTGGAGGAGAGGGCTTGAGGGTCAGTGGGCAGTCTTATGCTTTCTTACAGCAGGAACATGCCTTGAAGTGACATCACCTCGAGGTGTTTCATCATTAAGCATATGCTGTAATTATGTAAATAACACTGACCCATCATTCTTGCGACCACTCTTAATGCCCTTCTCACATTACAAAAGGGAGGTAACAGGACGAAAGGGGGTCAGTGGGAGACTATAGAAACAGCAACTTTCAATAAAAAGAGCAAGAGAGTGGTTTCAGAAATATTTCTTAGGCAATAATTGAAATTTCAAACCATCACTTAAGTTTCAAAACAACCTTTATTCTGTTTGAAGACCTAATACAATGCATTAAAGCAACTTAAAACAACAAGACGTAGCTCCATTAAATCTATAGCTTGAACCAATTGTCGAGGAGGCACGCTCCCCCGCCCCCCACCCCCGTTGCCTTGTGAAGGCAAAATTACCACTGACCATCACATCCTCCCTCTCGTCAAAAGACCAACTTTATTTTAACAATGTCATATAAACAGATTTGTAAAAACATTGAACAGATTGTAGCTTTAAAAAATACACATATAAATGAGTTTTTTTTTTTTAATAGCAGCATCCTGGGTAGCTAATGCTATCTCATGGTGACAAGTTTAATGTTAAGTTGGATAGTGTTTCCAATGAACCCAATTCCGTTCCCTCCCTACTCATACTAGTATTTTACATAACTAGATTTTTTAAAAATAAGAATTTGGCATTTTGGAACTTTGTCCCGTGTGAGGCATTGTGCTTTAAACTGCCCCTTTTCTAAGTGGCCCTGAACTTGGATTTCAGGGTCTGCTTCCCAGCTGACCTGGATACCATGCATAGCAAAAGCACAGTTGTTAAAACCAGCAGAATTTTCTCCCAATAAGGAACATCAGTAGGACTTCCCAAACACGTTACTACTTCATCACCAGCTATACGACAAAGCAATTGGTTCCCTACAGTGACAGCTCACATAAACACATTTTGACTTGACACATTGAAAACAAGGATTTCCAAGGTAAGCGAGTCATCTGGACTAGCTTCTCCAAAGGAGTAACTTTTAAAAACAGGGGGGAAAAAGCCAAAGAATTATGAACTTCTCACTTCACTTGCAAACAATTTTCACCTTTATAAGACGAAACAAAGCAAATTCACAGGAAAGAAACAACCCATACACATATACAAGAACTGTACTAGACATTGCTTGTTATGCACTTGAACTCGACAACTGTGGATCTGTTTTGGCTGAAAGGTGTCCTGGAAACACAGTCCATGCACATATACATATATACATATATCAAGGGCCGTGAACTTGTCAGATGTTGCAAATACATGCTTTTTGCCTTTTTGTGTGGTTACAATTTTTGTCTCCTGTCTAATGTTGGGTCCTAATGCTCCCACCTCCACCGCCCTGTCACAGTCGCTCTGCAGCTCAGCCTCTGGCTTTCACCTTTGGGAGGCGGTCTCTCTTGGGTGGGGAAAACCGGTGCATGGGCAGGAGCATGCAGCAGTGTGCCTCTGCTCTGCTCTGTCTGTTCGTGCTGGCGAGCCACGAGACAGTGTTCGCTGGAGACGACTGTCTGAAGGGACCCAGGGAGCTCTGCTGGTCAGACATCTAGCAGGACACAGGTGGTGGGCACGCTACATGCACTCAAGGCACCTGGCAGAGGTGTGACATCACGGGTGTGGTGTGACGCACTGTCACAGGGAGTTAGGAGTCCTGCCTTTGCAGTTCAAAGAGAATCTACCATTTGTGCTCATGAGATGCAACAATAAGGCAGATGCTTGATACCATGTCATCTGGCGAAATGTCGAAGCAAAAACACTAACAACACTCTTTATGAAATGTAACGATTAATGAAATATTCCATCTTAGATCTAATATTTTAGAAATTAAATGAAAAATATTTATACTTAATAGCATACATGGATGTGCTACCAAAAAAACAAAACACCCACCCTAGTTTATAAACTAATATTACCGAATTGTTAGACTTCCGTGTGATGTGGAAGGGTGGTTTTTAACCAGACACTCACAGACTCACACCAGGAGAACCCTCAACTGTCTCCAGAAGACAGGGAGATGTCGGATCTGCACAGTCAAGTGTGAGGGCTGACCGTCTGCTGTGAGACTATTGCTCTTGATATGAGTAGCTTCACGCAAAGAGAAAAAAAAATACATTCTACAATTGACTAAGTCTACAACTGCTAGACGGAGTCTTTCAAAAGAATTTTAAAAGGAACATTTTTTAAAAAACCCCTCAACCCCAATATTTGAAGGAAAGAGAAATAAGTGTGAGGGAATCTAATGTTGAGAAAGAAAAACTGAAATTGTAAGATTCCATTTTAATCTACCAGCGTAGTGACCATGATCGTAATTCTCCTGTATCCCTCCCAATAAGCACACAACTTGCACTGAGCAGAAAGCCTTCTCCACGTGAATCAGGGAGCCCTCCCCCGTGCCTGCCCTAAATCCCGGAGATGACTCTAGCAGCCCTCCCCCCCCACCCACTTTCCCCACGGTGAAGCAGGCCTCCTCACGCCTCCTACGATCACTTGGATGACTGAGGACTGCTGCTATGATTCCTGAAATGGTCATGACTTTCACAAGCTCCACACAGCCCAGAGCAGAAACAGTTAACGATCATGCCTGTTTGCTTTATGATCTTAACATGAATGGGTAGCTAGGAAAATAACAAATAGCCAGATAAAAATCTTTTTTTTCAGATCATGCTTTTTCTAAAATGAACGTTGGCTGTAATGGTAGTCTAAAGTTAAAAAGAGACATATTTCCTAAATGTAGCAATTATACCTTGAAATCAGCGTTCCAAACAAAGGTGGGACACTGTTCTGGGAGCCTTCCTTCCTTCCTAAGAACTGAAAATATCTGACCGGCTACACTGTGTTAGAGTCCTAGTAGATTTGTAATTGTCATAACTGATAATAAGTAGCTGAACAAAGTGGGAAAGACTGAAGTATAAGCAACTTCACTTTGCAGTTAGGAACTTCTTCTCCAATCACGAGAAAGAGAAAGTGCATTCCACCACGCCACCCCCCCACCCCACCTGTACATCCCTTAGCTACATCCCCTCCCTAGATTCAAGAAGTTCACAATTCTTTATGAAACACACTTGCCAGGTACCGTATTTTAAGAGTCTTGAAGCAACATTGTTGAACTCAGCAATACTTTGTCATATTCATATATCTTTCTCTTTTTTATTGAATAAAGCAGCTTTGAAGCTTATCAGGCACTGCCCAACAAAACATTTAGTCCAAAAAAAAATCTGTTATGAACTTTTTAACCTTGGGCTAACAGCCAAGTACTCTGTACAAGAAAAACTGTAAAATATTTCATAGTTTTAATTCTGAAGCCTTTTTTTTAAACTGGCATCCTGTACATTTCTTTAAAAAAAAAAGTAAAAGAATAACAAAATGAATATTAACACAAAAACCAGGGACAACAGTATTTTCAAGCAACAAAAAGTGGGGTAGGGAAGCTTATTCTGAAGGTACATTGAAACTTGAGAGAACGACCTAATGAAAATTAAGAATTGCATAGCACTGTGAATTCAGCCTTCAGCAGAACGAAACAGAAGCTATTTGGTATTGATACAAATCCATCTATTTGATAGTCAGTCATCGTTATGTACATATTTTATATACTGAAAGTGTCATTTTAAGTCCTCTTTTCTCAGTTCCATTTTTCCGTTGGTGGGTTTTGTTTTTTTGTCAAAAAGTTTAAACAAAACGCCTTCTGGCACTTCGCTACCACAGAATTTCCTCTGAACAGACGTGAGCCGACATTCTCCCGAAGTGTTCCCTGCGAGCCGAAGTGCCTTTCTGCTACACGGTGTTCATCTGTTAGAAAACGAAATAATCCACAGTGCGAAGTGCCTGGGTCCACCGCGCACAGCAACACCAGGCCGAACCAGGCTGGGCCGAGCGCTCCCAGGCCAGGGCTCCTCAGCCCCATCCCCTCTCTGGTGTACAAGGTCCCAACTTCGAGCTGGTAAAGCTTCAGAAAGCATTAACGAGCACCATGGGTAAAGGCCTCTTTGTCCCTGCACGCAGAGATTTTTGCATTTCTTTTTCTCTTTGTGTTGTGTGTTGTGGTGGCTTTAAATTAAACCAAAAAATTTTTAAAAAAGGAAAGGAAGGAAGGATAAGCACTCCAGATGAGAAACGTCTGGTCATCACACAGTGCTAGGCTGCACGTCTTCCCCTACTGCTTTTGTCGAAAGCTCGAGTCCCATTTGGAGACAGACGGCTTGGTTTCCGCAGCTCAATTCGCAGGGCAGGCTGGAGAGGAGCCCTGTGCTTTCCAGAGGCCTCAGGGTGGCTGAACTTCAGGAGCAGGGTCGCAGGGCCCTCGCCTCATCGCCTCTGCTGCGCATACACCGGGTAGGCTAGTGTGACGTTGAGGGAGTCGTTGTGCTGCACCAGGGAGGTGTGTTGGTAATGGAGCACCAGTTCTTTCAGGGAGCCATACAGGTTGTAGGGCTCGGCAAAGCCATAGCCGGTCGCCGTTTTGTTGATGACGCAGTGCTTCACCTCGCCGTCCACCCTGGGGAGGAGAGAGAGCAAATGCATTTGGACCTTGACAAATCGGGATACCGCAGGCGCTTTTAGCAAAATCATCGTCATCCAACAGTGCAGTTGACGTAGGCCAGTCTCCATGCGGGGAGCAGTGCCAGGTTAACTGTTAGACACCTCTGTCCCTTACTGGCTGGGGGACTTGGGTAGGGAACCCAGCCTCACTGAGCTGCTGCATTTTTACCTTTAAACATGGCTGGAAAGGAAGATGATAGTAATGTGTGCGTCACAGGGCAGCTTTGAGAAATGAGATGATGTGCTTGACAGAATGCCAGGAATGCAGTAAGCCCGTAGCAAGTGGCAGCTGCCAAGCGTCAGCACCAGCGCCGCCCTGCGACCAGAGACCTAGTGCTGCTGGTGATTAACACGATCCCTTCTCTCTAAGGCTGGCCTTAAAACGTCTGCGTGCCTCTCCACCTCGGCATTTCCTCGACTCTATTCCCTGGCCCTCCGTCTAAGTTCTTACTCCTCCCTTCCTATATAGGGCCGTTTCTCTGCTTCCAGGGCGGAGTCCCAGGGCGGAGTCCCGGAGCATAATGCGCTTTTGAGAGCCTCGCCCTCTTGGGGGCGCTCGCCCTCTGAGGTGCTGTTAGTGATCCCAAACGCACCTTTCATCCCAAGTACTCGCCAGACGACTAATAAACAACAAGAACGTGTGCCCTACGGCAAAAATGTCTTCTCTTGCGTGTAACTGTCTCAAGGACAGTGACCGGGGCTCTTTTTGCTTGTTGTTTAGCCCTGTTCCTGATGGGGGCTCCCCCCCCACCCCCGAGGGTGGTGCTCTCACGTGCGTCCCTCAGGCTCTAACTCCGCTAGCCTTGGGAGGCAAAAATAAAGAGCCAGCACTGCCATTCCCATTTTAAAAATGGAAAAAAAAAGACTTAAAAGTAGTTGCATCTAAAAGGCAGGTTTCCTCCCACTAGACTCCCTTAACAGACAGACTTGAAAGCGTTATGCCTGTTTCATTCCCCCTTCTATGTTGTTGTTGTGCTGTAAGGACCTTTCCAAATCCTTGCCCCCTCGGCTGGCGGAACCAAACGCCTCCTCGGGGGCTGCTAACGGGACGGGAGTTCGCCGCAGATACGTACACCACGGAGCAGGCGTAGCAGCCCTGTTTGCTGCTTTCCCGGACCAGAAAAGTGCCGTCGCGCTTCCCTCGCAGCAGGTTCTCGGCTTTGTTTCGGTTGCTGCTTCCGACATTCCACGTCTTCTCGTCGTGGTGGGGCAAATCCTCGTCGTCTTCCACCAGCGAATATTGGCTGAGGGGCGGGAGAGCAGGTTGCTCAGGGAAGCACGTGGGAACCGCCGGCCAGCCCCACCGTCCCTCCCATCACTTCGACCTCGTGTCGGCCCCTCCTGCAAGCACGGCGGGCCAGCCGCCAGTCTGACCCAACCAGACTCTCTGGCCTGCGTTTTCCTCTCATCCAGCTGCACCTTCCACCTAACCTCTCTGCACAAAGAGTCAGCAGCAGTAAGTCAGCCACTAAGCTCGGATACCTGGGAAGGTATTAAATAACCCTGTTTGTGCAGTTTAGATCAGGAAACCGATGGAGAAGCCTCGCCAGTGTTCACATAATTCAAACAAAACATGGGCTTACGCTTCAAACATATACCAAGCCTGTGTCCTTTCTTATTTTTTATCAGTATTGTTCCAGACATATGTTAGGATTTTTTAGATATTTAGGGACATCCTTATGGACACAGAACAGCCTTATGGGAAAAACATAAATCTCTATCTGCCCTCCCTAAACTTTCCCTTTAAAAAATTCTGGATAATGAGACTGCGTTTACACATTTCCTCCTACAAGATGTTCCAAACTCAGTAAAATTCCTCCCTGGTTCTCTAAATAAAGCAAGTCACGCGTTTTCCGAAAACGAAGAGAATCTTGTGCTGTCTCCCATCTGTGGTAAGGACTTACTCTTCCGTGTTCTCGTTGCCCAGCCACTCGTTCAGCTTCTTCTGCCGAACACCTTTCTGAGTCAACCACCTGAAAAAGAGTTTCAAAAAGGGAAATGCATTCAGAGCGTAGCCTTAATTTTCGCCGTTCCCACGCGTTCCCCCACAGGGCTCTGTCCCCGACAACTCACATCAAGTATTGGTCTCTCGTCTTTCTCAGCTGGATGAGGTCTGGTTTAATGCTGTTCATGCGCTTGTCAATCTCCCGATACTCAGCTGCCTGCTTCTTCAAGTCTTCCTCCAGTCGTCTCCTGCTATCCACAATCTCACTGATTCGAGACTTTAACTTTTCATAATTATGCATAATCCTACAGGCAAGACAAATGCATCTGTAATTGCCAGAGTTCACCACGAAGGTTTCCCTCAGGTAAAGCATGCTTTCTCTCCCCGCTGCTTTTTCAATAATGCAAAGCCGCGAACGTGAGAGCATTCTGAAGCAGTCTGAGAAGACTCTGGTGATCTCTAGCACAAGGACAAAGGGCATACTCATGGTCGACCCACCTTTGTATTTCCTTCTCATTGCCTTCGCGTTTAAACTTTTCTATGTACTCTTTGCTGTAGCGCTCCTGGGTTTGGCACTGCTCTTCAAATATTTTTATGGTTTCATTAAATGCTTCAATAGCTGTTCTTTTCATTTGGATTTCCTGCAACACAATTTGAGCAAGACCATGTCACACCTTTGGTACAACAGGTAATTTCTTATTGCGAGACACTCCCAGGACATGGGATCTGTATAATTATCTAGAATGTAAGTACTTTGTTAGCAAGGTGGGAACTCTAATTCATAAAACCCACTAAAATACTGTCACACAAAAAGCACTCATTTCCTTTGGGAATGATTCCAGTCTACAGAAGATGACTGCTGGACAGTTTCCAAAGTTTTCATCTTTGTGAGAGCCGTCCCACTTTATCAGCCGCTCATGGCGTCCACGTGGCCTTCGGCTCCCCCTGCCGGTCCCAGATGCAGGACGGCCCAGAGAAGGTTACGTCTCCAGGAAAACAAAACAGTGAGCGCCGCCCTTGTTTTTCATGGCAGAGTACGTAATGGTTAAATATCTATTTCTGAGATCAGACAATTCTGTGGAACTTCCAATTATTATTAGCTCCCAATCTAAAAAGAATTGTTCAATCAAGGACGATCTCAAATCAACTTAAAACTCAGCAACCTCTTCATTTGTTTTGTCAACTTATTATTCTGATACTTACAGGCTTCATTTACAAGGTTTCAAGACACAATGTATAAATTACTAGAATAATCAACAATGATTCACAAACAAATGGTCTCTCCCCCTACTTTATTTACAAAAACTCTCCCTTCTTTACTCTTTTTTTGAAGCTGACTATAATATGTATTATGTTTTAATAACTAAGACTTCTAAAATTTTAATCTGATTTTCACAGAAAACTCACCTGGGAAGTACGGGTATAATCCTCATATAATCTATCATATTCCCGACTTTTTTCTTGAAATTGAGTGTTATATTCATGTAACTTTTTCCCTACAGCTTCGATGTTATCTTCCTTGACAACTTGATCCTAGAAGGATTAGAGAGCATAAGAAAAAGCAATTCAGTTGATAAGGTATTTCATCAATTAAGGACTGTTTAACAAGACATCTAACATGGAAAAATCCTTGCAGTATTGTATTCAGCTACTCCAAATGTAATTTTGTGATTACAAGTACGAAGCCTTTCAAATTTCATTACATGTAATTCATCTGCTTCATAACGTTTCTAAGCATTGAAAGTATCTTATTTAAATAACACAACAACATGAGTATTTGATTACCTGTTGGTATTTGGATACTGGATAAAGTAATTTCACATCCAGCTTGGGATTGTACTGAGCTAGAGATTCATTCCGGTAGTGGTTTATTAATTCAACCACAGAGTTGAAGGTTAATGGGTCGGAGAAGCCATATTTCCCATCTCGGTGAAATATTTTGATTAATTTGTTATTTCCTCCTTTTCTGTAAATACAACATCAACATAATGGCGTCACAATCTTCTTTACAGAAATATGCTTGGACGTCACCCCGAGCACCCCAATTTTACCTGCACTCTTTGGCTCACCTTAGTGTAAGAGTGTAATCGCCGTGCATTTTAGTAGATGCGTCTCGTACCAAAAAGGTCCCGTCAGCTGTGTCTCGAAGCTTTTCATTCACTTCTTCCCTGAGGTGAAAAGAACACAAGACAATGCTCACCTTGAGGGTGTAGTGATTCTAGGTGCATTTTTTTAATAGACTTAATTTTTAGAACAATTTTAGGTTCACAGCAAAACTGACCAGAAAGTACAGAGTCTCTATATTCCCTACCCCCATATATTTACATTTGTTTATTATTTTCAAAGCTTAACAGTTTATTCTCTTTTTTTAATAAAATAGTTATAAGCTCCATCTCATTTATAAACAAGTACATGGGAGTTGTTTTGGTTTTGTCTTTAAAAACCTACTTTCACTATTGGTACACAGCAGTGGTACAAAGTTTTAATTTATTTTTTAACCAAACACGCTGAAAAATCAGCAAAGCAAGCCATGATCCCAAAGAGGTTTCCTCCCCCTCCTCCTTTTAAAAAGCTAAGAATAAAAATGCCACTTTATTTCATTATGTGTAGGATAACAATAACATTAATTCTTAGAGTTTTGCCTGCTATGCAGTGGGTTTCCCTGCTGCTTCTAGGCAGCCTCAGTCCACCCTGGTGCTTCCCTGGTGACTAGGTCGATGACTGGACTTCCTGGGTGCTGACAATGATTTCTTGTGGCGCCCAGCACCTACAGTTCCCTAGTGGCTCAGGGACTTCTCTGATCGCCTTTGGAAGCGAACCAACTATGCTTCATGCTTATGTTGGATGACATCCTAAAAATGCAACTTAGCAAGCTGGTGCTTTTCTTTCCCTTCATGTAACCCTCTCTGTCTCGGGAGAAAACTACGTGTTTCTGTAGGCTTACCTAGAGATATCTCCCCAGTACCATTCGGCATCTTGTAAGGACATATTGTTATTCATACCGTTGTTGGCTACAGTAGTGGGTTTTGGTGGTTTAGGAGGCAGTGCTGTAGATTAAGGAGAAAGAAAAAGTTGTTTGCAACCCCAAACTAAAATTAAACATTTGAAAGCAGACCTACATTTCTTTAGATAAAAGAAGAGTAGCTGTGAAATACAGCAGTCATTCAGCATTCCATGAAACATGATAATTTTCTTCCAAAAAAAAAAAGTCAGACACCTTTCACACTATGGCTCAAAGACGAAAGAAACTGAAAAAGAGAACAGTTTGGAGACTAACACATACATTGGGCTGGCCACGTGAAAGGATTTCAGAGTAAATCAGGAGTCATGCCCTTTGCTACTTCCAGGTTCCAGTTATATCAAAGTTTCATGCCTGGTCAAGTCCACCTAACGCATAAAACCACGAGCAGATGAGCAGGAGGAAGCACCCGGGTTGCCTTTAATGTCCTCCTCTCATTTAATGGTAAGAGACAAACTCGGTCTCTGCCCTCCACAAATGCTCTTGTGGTGAAGAAGCTCATCTATAGCAATATGTCTTAAGAGGAGAATTAGGTTCCTCTGATCTTAGTATTTCAGGCACTGTGCTGCCAAAAGCCACTTTAAGAAACTCAGCTGTGACCTAAACCTCTTTAGTGCTCCTGTTAATATTCTACTGAATAAACTGTGCTCTGTATGCCGACTGATTAAAAACCATACTCCTGTTCTTCAATGTCAAATCAGTGTGCAGATACCAACTGGCGACAAACGAAAGGCTACAATTGTTCCTGAAATTTTCTTAATTGGGAGAAGGGCTAACAGAGGGGTGAAATAATTTAGAAAACAAAATAAGTCTAGGATTTTTAGCTAAATTCTAAGTCATACATTTTAAAGCACAGTTACTATTTTAATTTATGTAAAAATTACTTCAGGAGTCTATCAAGAATATTTTATAAAGACTAGGACTAAGGACTGGAGAGCCAACTTCTTTTCTCGTTACAGTATCTTAATGTAAGAGAGAGCAGGCAAAGCCTCACCATTTGATTTAGAATAGTTTCAGGTCACCTAGAACTGAGTTGCAATCACTGCTACATTTTACAGGCTTTCTAAAGTACCAAGGGCTATCACTGCAAAAGTACACCACTGTTCTCATCCACTGTCAACAGAGAAGAGCAGCACAAAGGACGCATAATTTTAATTAAAGGAACGATACACAACAATATAACCCAGAGAGCAAAAAACCTTAACAAAAGACACCAGCGAAAACTGGCATTCCATTCATATCCTTCCAAGTAAGAATACGCATTTACCACACACAGCCTGATCTGCTTGCTTCCACAGGCAGTCAGCTGCTTTAATTTTCAAGCTATGATCACACTAATTCTTATTAAATCAGAACAAATTAATAAAAATAGAAATCTAAAGAGGCTCTGTTACAGTAGCTGTCAAAAACAAAATAAAATGCCACAAAATTAACTAGCTTTCCACGAGAATACTGCAGTATTACCTGGTGGATCCATTTCTATATAAAACATCAAGTCTGTGCCACAATTTATATCTGTCTTAGCATATTCTAAATCCAGGTCTTCCATAGTCCAGACAGTGTTGTACATTTGTGCGAGAGTTTCCTTGGCTGAGCTCAGTTACAAGAAAAGAGTCCGGCTTTCTTTGTAATGGTGCCTTGGAATTCATTTTAAAACCTATAAGGGGCTGCACTGTAACCTATTACATCACACCCCCCAGCCAATCAAGTCGGAAAAATGTCACCAGACCACTCCTGCTTCATCGTTTCTCTTCTGTACCAGCCCAAGCACAGCCCCGAGCTCGCTGAGAACCCACATTTCATAGAACTGCAGTGTACACATGCCCATCGTTTCACAAAGGTGTTTAACTTGACCGTTCTCCTCCAGCTGGGAGCTTCCCAATTCCCTTTTTACTGCTCCGTGCAGCGCGGTCTGCTCCGCCGTGGGCAGGCTGACAGAAGCTGATACGTGCAGCTCGGAGCTTCCCTCCCCCCCAGCGCATCTGGGTTTTTAGATAGCCCGATCATTCCTGGGCTTAAAAATCTCACAAACGCATCAGAGTGGCATATTTCAGGCATATTTTACAACCCTGAAATACCTCCCCTATATATTAGGAGCAGAAGGGACTCTGGGTATTTCAGCCCTGCATAATTCACTGAAAACTCAGAACTTGAACAGTCACAAATGTACCACATCAGAAAGCACGATGAAAAGGAAGCACACGGGCGAAATCTCCTCTACCGGACATTGCAAAGTCAGAACTAGACTTTATGAACTAACATGGAAAATTCTCAACAGGAATGAAGAGGTCTGTTGGCAGATATAACCAACATAACTGTCAACATTGTTAATGAGGATTTTAATGCTACTGTCTAATAAGCCTGGTCAAGGTAAGCTGTGTCTTCCAAAAGGAAAGAGACCATATGTATCAGAATGCAGAGTTATCTGGGCCAAATATTTTTCACCGATGAGCCCATCCTGGGATTTACTGTGCTAATGCTGCTCGAGGCAGGAGTGATGTAATCATTTTGGGGGGGGGGGGGCTTTTATCCCCTCTATCTCAAGTGCCTCACATTGACGACAAATATTACTATTCCTTCTTGGCAATATTTAACGTGAAGCAATCAATTCCCCTATAAACCTAGTTGTTAATCTTTGTTCTTTAAAGCTGCTCTGCATATGATTAATCCTGCTGCTCTTACCGGAGCCTGCTGTGCAACGGTCTTGTGAAACGGTCTCTCTTTACATTATGCTGAGGGGGAGGAAGAGGGAAAAAGCTTCCCCCCTCCCCTGCAAACGTGGCCGACTTAAAAAACTTAAGTGGGCTTTGTGATCTACACCCATATTTGTGTGATTATTTAAAGAGCACAGAAGCCCTAAACACTTACTCTTAGATTTTCTATCCAATTTGGAATCATAAAATATATAAAATAGCAGAGCAAAGGCAGGTCCATTCTCTGGGCACTGTTCTCTGGAATCCCCTCTCTAGTTTAATTCATTTTCCCATTAACCAGGAATGCTGACTTAGCTAGCCTACACCCTCTCACCCTTTCCCATTCACTTTTCTGTTTGCTTAAGGGTTTACGTAAACCTAAACCCAAATTTAAATAAAAATGGGAAAAGTGGTGGTGGTGGGGGTGCCTTTAGATAAGATTCAGAACAAAATCTCTGTCCTTAATAAAAATATTGATGCCCCTCCTCCCCTCCCAAAGAAAGGGAGACAAGCTTCTGGGCTGGTGTGGAGCGTCCCACAGAGGGATACCCCACACCCCCGGGAGCACCTGGTGCAAACCAGTCCTGCTACTAGAGCCCATGTGGCACAGCCACCCAGGGAGGAGGGCAGGGAGACAGGTGATTTTCCACGTCTCTCCCAGGCCTGGCCTGGCACCAACTTCCAGCAAAGCACTTTGTAATTACCTCCTTCCCCATTTCCAACCTAACCCCCACCTTTCCCTTCCACTGCGCCCCTTCAGGAAAGGGGGGATATCTCCCCTAATCTGCCCTACCCAGGGAGTGCTTACAATCCCCCCACCCCTCCTCTCTGACACACACAGAGACACACACACACAAGAACCTTTCACAGAAGTGCAAAGAAAAAAAAAACCCTAGTGCAACAGCGAAAGAGCAGAGAAGTGCACAAATTAAAAGCAACTTACTTTGCAGGTTATGCATTTCAACGGTTTCTTTTTGAATGCCTGTATCCGACAATGAAAAAAAAAATCCAAGAAGCTATTCTTTCAGCAACCGGGAGCAGCCCCCACGTCTCCCCGCTCGTCTCCCCGCTCGGCTCCGGCAGGCGGTGCTCGCGCCCCCGAGAATGCGCAGGACCCCCGGGACAGACAGGACAAGCTCAGAGCCCAAGAAGCGCCCTCGGCACTGCAGCTACGCCCTCACCGCCGGCTCCCCACGGAGAAAGCCGCTGGATGTGGGTACAGTACTGGGGAGGGAAAAGGCCCAGGAGCTTGCACGGCTCTCTTAGATAAAGATCGCGGCTTCATGATTAACTTGGGCAGGTTCAAATATTTGCTGAGCTAGGGATTTCGGGGAGGGGAGGGGAGCCCAAGTCAAAGTCAAAGTTGTCATCTGCTAACAAGTGGCCAATGCCAGCCCAACTCGCTCATTTTCGCCGAGGAAATGAGAAGGCCATTGTGCGGGGACCTAAAATAGTCTAACTGGCTGTGGCAGCGCGCTCGCTGGCTCGCGGGGCTCAAGTGGCCACAGTGAAGCGAGGCACTATGCGCAGCCAAACACAGGAAGTGGCTGAGCTAGTTCAGCAAAAAATAGAATCAAAGCCTTGCTTGTAAAGGCCTGAACCTCTTGGAATGGCCCAGAACACCATGCCTTGCGCCAGTCCACCTCCTCCCACACACTAACACAGGCAGCCCGCAGGTGTAACAGGAAAGCCCTATGCAGCAACTGCGCAGGGAACAGGTTTAAAAAATATTTAACAGTCCTAGGGAAGATTAGTCTAACTCTGCATGGATACTGTACTCCACCACCACGGGAACACTGAGAAAGAAAAAAAAACCCTCTCTGCAGCTATTTTTGTAAAGTCAGTTTCAACTCAGGCTTACACAGCCATAGGACTTTGTAATAATTAAAAGGGGCTCTGCCTTCGGTTCCTGTGACGGCCCCATGGAGCACAGGATGGGAGGGCAGCAGCATGGCATACGGAACAGCTTTCTGGAGGATGTTTGTCCTCCATCTGAGAAAGGTGCAGTGACCCAGACTTAGGGGGCTACTATTGAAATAATTAAAATTCCACCTGAGAAAATTTTCACTCGCAGCAGCTTTACTATTATTCCAAGAACCAAAACCCAATGCACAATCACAGAGCCACTACCTTTAAAACCAGAGAGCAACTTGAAGGTGACTTTGAGCAGTTCCCTCATGCTGCAGAGCATGCAGTGCCGATCCTGAGGGGCATGGTATTTGCACAGGACTCGAGCACTAGGACCAGGATCCAGCCTTCTGACATTTGGTCCTAAACTCCTTTTTCTCCCCCAACTGGCCCTGCTCTTCACTTCCTTCTGCCAGAGAAAGTAAAAATTAACAAGTGAAACTGAAGCTAATTTCTTTTAAGCCACATGCCAAAAATTTCACACCTACAGCAAAACTTTTTGCTTTCTATTTTTAGCTAATTTAAATTTTTTAAAAGCTACCCTCTAATTCTCTTTGAAGAAATATGGGTTCTGTCTCAGATTCAGTATGGAAAAGTGACCCAGTGGTCACAGGCAGTGACAAAGAAAGAGTGAGGTGCTGATACACAGTCTGCACAGTCAGGGGCCAGCTTCGGGACTGCCTGCAACATCTGGGAAGTGCTCCTAAACTCACAGTGAAAGTGACTTTACAGACTTTCTTTTGGTGTCATTGATGTCACATGAAAAACCGCTGTACTAAGGGAGGTGGGGAACCAGTGTACAAGTGAATCTTCCGGCTCCTGCTGGCTGATTGCAGGGACTCAGGGTTAGTTCAGAGAATACCCTTGCATCCTAAGCAGCATAATCTTGGTCTATTTAAAAAATAGTCTTTCTAAAGCTAGAAACCTTGGAAACGTCTGTTTCTGAAGCATACCTGTCTGGATGCACAGGATGATTCAAGGCAAAACCTTCTACGATTAAAATGCTTGCTAGTCCAACAGTATATTTTCTGTTTCAGAGAAAAATTATCGACTATAAAGCAGTACACCCTCTACTTGCAGGGAGAAAGTCTTAAAATAGATTTGTAAATTTTGCTTCCAATTTCTCACAATATGTACAATCATCTACCACAGAAATTCTATTATGTTATTGAAAGTGTGAGCTGAGTCTTTTCCCATTCAATTTTAGTCTTGGAAAAGTGATCTGCAGGACCCATGCTCTTCATTAGCTTAAAAAGGGAGCCCTCTGCTGGTAGAACAGAGTCAGTGACCTCTAACTTGGGGTTGGGGGGAACAGGTAAGCTTCTGTATATTTCACTCATCTCACATTATGTCCGAAATTTCACACAAAAACAAACATAATTGTTCAACTGTCACTTAACCTGTATGAGTCACTAACAAATAACTAATAAATCAAATGCACAGATGTCATACAACTTAGGAAATACTTTTTCATGTGGCTGCTATGCTCTTGAAAGAAAACTTGTATGTAAATTTCAGCATTCATCTGAGACCCAAAGACTTGGCCGCACTGGAAAACTTACAAACATAATAGAAAACTACCTTTAGCCTTCTGAATTCTTCAAGACATTATGTGTTACTACTTTTCCTTTCCCCAAAGTCTGGTAAAACACACTTCAGAGGCAAAAATAGGTCATATTTCACTTCTTAGCATGTCCCTTAGTCAATAAAATATGTTTGAAAGTTATAGACTGAGCACTGTATTCATATGTGCAAATCACCATCAGACAGTGAATGCTTCACAGCCACCTTTTATCCTGCACTTCTTACACGTTTTCGTGGGCTATCATGTCTGAACAAAAGACCACTTTTAAAAAAACCTGTGTGGAAAAAAAAAAATGAACCCAAACCGCCATTTAAGGGTTAAGTGAATGAATGCCTCCCTTTATACCTCTAACTTAAAGACAACTTAAGACAGAAGAAGGGCTTTTCAGGAGGATGCAAATTCATCACCCCACATCCAGCTCTTTAATGACCCTGCACTAAGAACAGTGCCCATTTGCCTTTCTAAATAAACTCAGGTTTACACATGCACAAAAATGACACTTCCTACAAAATAGCCGAGAAGGCGTGCCCTGTCATTTTCTTCTCAGACACTGTCCCTTGAAAGAGAGGTCTGTGAAAACAGAAGTAAAACTGAGCTCCACTCCACCAACATATGCACCCTGAAATATGTCTCTTTTTTGGAGCACAAATAAAACTTCATATTTTTCAATGCATAACCCTATATGGCTTGCCTCTCTTTATTCCTCCCCATCTAAACGTACGCATGCATTTTTTTCAAGGTTTCATTTCTCACCTTTGAAACAATCCTCTAATGTCAGACCACATTTTAAACTCAATAAAAAATAAATCAGAGAAGAGTAAAACTCTTTGAAAGTCATTTCCCTCTACCTTAGTGCTTGCTTTAGTCCTGGTTGAAAAGCAAGCCCAGAGCATTTAAAACAAGATTTATGAATCAGGCTCTTTAGGATGAATGTTTTGCAATGTGCCAGTGGTTAAAAATTAACTCTGACAGGTGTAGGAGGGCAGGGGGGAGAAAGACCCGTTTATTTTCCACTCTGGGCTTGAGGGTGCAATATCAGACTTCAATTATGCTACATTAATATTTCTGAATGTATGCACAAAATCTGAAATATGTAAATATGCTTATAATGGGTTCCATTCAGAGGCACCCCATGTTAAACAGTCCTGTTTTTACCTTAGCTGCACTGTAACAATCCACCGTAGCTACCTAAGAATTACAGTATAGACACAACACAATGATCCAAGAGAACCTGCTGTTCAGCTGTAAATATGTTTAAGACTTTCAGTAACAAAGGGGATAGCACTTACTCTGTGCTGAACCCCTCAAACCTTACTTTCCCTCCATAAGGGGAGGATCCTTGCTTTGCAGGTTTGCTGGACGCATTAAATGACTTGGCATGTCAAAGTTCTTTGAACGTTGAGACACTTATTACATATTTAAAAACAATCCATTTGGATGATTATCATTCTGTGCACTGTTCTATGCTAGGAAGAGCTCAAAAGGAGAAGCAGCCCCTCTCCGTGAGAAATGTGGTCGAACAGCTAAGGGTAAGAGGACAAGGGGCTTTGGGGCAGAAACACACTGACAGGTCCTCAGCCTGCACTGCAAGCAGGGGGAGGACCCACTTGGCCACATACGAAGCGGCTGGCACTGTCTGGGGCTGCTGTGTACAGATGCACATTCTCTGCACTGGGTAAAGGCACCTGGGCAAAGTGGTAGGAGGAGCTGGCCCTAAAATCCAGGCCTCTCCATGCAGCACACCACAGAGAGGAAAGGGCACCATACAAGGGTACCTTCCTGCCTCTAAGCACCCAAGAGGAGCACCTACCCAGTGAATATCTTTTTCACATTCGCATCAAAGCCCCTGCAGGCTCCCAGGGGCCTGCCTGCCTCTGTTGGCTGGGAATGTGGGGTCAGGGGGGCGAATGGCCCGACAGGATTCAGACAGCGCTCACCAGGAGTGGTGGAGTCGAACTGCAGGGTGAGGCGAGCTCTGGCAGGGCCTTAGAAAACTGGAGTTGCCGCCCCCGACAGTAGAGACACACTATCAGGTCATGAGCTTCAGTACCGAGCACCTCATTTAGTTCTCAGCCCCAGGACAGAGGCATTATTCCAATCTCACAGACCGGAAAACAGTTTGGAAAGGTTGAGTTACTTGATAACAAACTTGGCAAGTGAGGAGCAAGAGCTGAAATTCAAACCCAGTTCTATCTGACTGACAAGGCTCTTTCCATGGCATTAGCCGACAGAGGGAGTGATTCGGAACCTTCTCCCAAAAGTTATAAAAACTGCATGTGGTTCTTTACTCTATGTGACTCGGGAGGGCCAGTTCCACATATTCGTAGTTCGTGACTTGCTGGAGACTTGGGGACTGGTGACTGGACACTGAAAACAGCACCGTTTGTCACTCATGAAGGTTCTCAAACCCCTGGCAGTGGGGGCAGTGGATGGGGCGGCAGCTGGCCCGGCCCCGGCACACGTGGGCTGGGTGACACCAGGGGAAACGCTTAGCTAGCCTCGGCCGGTTTCACCTTCTTCACGTGCGTGTGAAGAGATGGACACGGCTTTCAAGTCTGGCGTGATGCTTTTTATGATACCGTCACTGAAAATATTTCCTGCTCTTTAGGATCTGATAAAAATTTCAAGCCATTATTTTTGTGCTTTGCAATTTATCTTGAATAAATCTTTGAAACTCCTTGGACTGAAAACCTGTTTCTCCTTCCTCTATTCAATCTGTACCTATTATTCAAAGCCCATTCCAAGTCTTATTTTTTTCCATGAGCTTTTTCTGTCTACTCAGTTACTCTAAAAGAGCCCCGATCACACCCCTAAAATTCATTTTGTACTTGTAGTACGTGCCCTTCCATCTAGTATTTAATTAGGCGCCATGTGCTAATGGGTCCTCTCCGAACTGACACTCTGCCTCAGTCATCATCAGTGTTGCCTATCCCTTCAAGTTCTACCTGGTAAAAACTTGCCAACATGTCTCTCTGCCCCGTAACAGTCTTGCTCCCCTCTCTGACAAATACCATTCATGTGTTCATTTCTATTCATAATAATAAAGTTATTGCAAGTGAATGATTTGTGACTGGTTAGGGAGATGCCGGGTGTTGTGCTTCCAAAGTCGTCAGGTACCAGCACAGGCAGGGGCAATGACGGAGGACTCTATGGAAACGTCACATTCCCACCAGGCCTAAGAAATCGTTTTTCTAACCCAGGGCCTCCTGCCAATCATCTGCACTGGGGCCAAGCCTGCGAGCTAAGGTGTCCAGGATGAGGCGGCTTTCCTGGAGGGGGCGGCATATTTTCACAGGTGAGAGACACTGAAGTATCTGTTTAATTCCAAAGGGCCTATATAATTTCCAGAACAATGCTAAGAGATATCACACAAAGGGGAAAACGGCGCAGACCAGGGTTTAAAATGACTTGCATTCATTTTTTTGATGAGGCTGAAAGAATTCTGGGATGGTCTAGCAAACGATCAAGGCTTTATTTATCATTCTTGAACAGAGCTGATGAAACTAATCTGCCTTTGCAATTGGCACACCAATTTCTTATACAAGAATGCGGGCAGGGTCCATGACATATCAAGCAGTTTTAAGTGCGCATTATGAAAACGGTTACAGATGAATCTTTCTGTGGCAGAATTAGGCAGAAACTGATAAAGACATTTAACCAGTTTACACCGGTCAGACTCATTCATCTCCACTATGGATCCTACGACACCCTGTGTAGTAGAAATTCTCAAAAACTCCACGTGATACATTCATTTGTGGGTATCTGTCACACCCTGCCTGACATTTAGCTTCCATTTCTTCTCTCTTCAGAGGGGGAGCCACGAAGGCCAGGACCACTGCCTAGCCCTTCCCTGCCAGCACAGCCCTGCTCTCCCCAGGGCCTGAGACAGAACTGCCACACCAGTCAGGGGGAAGTGAAAGATCGTAGCCCAGCCTTTGGCCCAGAGATCTGCTTGGTTCTTGTTAGCCCTCTTCCTCCTCACCCATGTGATTAGTTTAGGGAAGGCCATCAACGAATGCCTACAGCACCACGCTCCACACCTGCCCCGACCCCTTATCACAGGGGTTGCCTTCTAACGTTACTGCAGTCTTTCCTACTGAGCCCAAAGGCAGCCTCTGAACATCAACACAGAGCTCCAGGACCCATAAACAATGACCCAAGTGCTCACGGGAGATGAAAGCTTTGAGCCACACCCTGGACTTCAGCCCCAGGCCCTGCCTGTGAACAACCATCCCTGATGCAAATTACCTACAATTTGGGGTCTACCTATGGTACATCCTGCTTGCTGTGATCTGGAACACACCACAGGTGCCCTACATACGGTTCTGCTGCCCCCCTCTTACTGCTGCAGACCATATCCTGGGTTTGTCCACAGAAGAACTGCCCAATACCTGCCTTGTTTCAACCCAACCCTACAGGTGGGTTTTCAGCACAGGCCCTCACCTCTGTCAGTCTGCACCTTCCAAAAGCAACCAACCAACACTGGCCATGGAACACCTGAGAGAGCACAGCTCCGGTCTCCACTTCATGGCACTGACACCTGGGTCCCCATGCCTGCTCACACAGAGACAAATGTGGTAGCTCACAGGAGCCCCCTTTGAGGATTTTTTAAAATTCCAGGCATAAATTAAAATTACAAGCAACACCTTTTATGGGTCCTGAAACTCCACTTACAGGACCTTAATCACTATTCTAAATGACCTGCTTTTAACCAGTATATGTAGCAAAGTAAGGTTGTTTAGGCTTTCCACAGTTGAAGAAAAGTACATCAGTTCACATTAAGCCCACTGCTAACATGGTCTGTGTTTCCTGCTTTGTTAAATGGCTAACGGAATGCCAGCCTGCTTTCAAAGAAGTGCCTGGCTTGCTCTGACTTGCCACAGTGAGCACCCTGGTTCCATACTGCTTGCATTATTGAAAATGTTTACTCTGACAGACATTTCTCAGCAGACCTGCTTCCAAAAAACACATTCCCCAATACTTTAAATTATATAGTAATTATAAATCCCCTACTTTCTAAATATTAGAAAGGCAAACAAAAATGTCAACAACTAAAATGAGCTCCATAATTTATGCACAACGAGAAGCATGAAAGGTGACAGGAACGGAGAGCTCTCCCAACAGGCATCCTCTGAAAACAGGACCATTTAAAATCAGCGGACACTGACATATGGATGACATTTACCATACACACTACCACGCAGCTACTTTTTCTTTAATCACGAGAACCCATGTTATAGTGGATCTCAATTCCACAAGAAACTCATTTAAGATGCAGTCTAAAGCCACCATTTTTCCAGGCCCTCAAAACCAAGCAATGAGAGACTCTTGAATGTTCCAAGGGCATCCTTACCTGGTGCAGGCTGTCGTTCGTTCCATTCTGTTGAGATTAAGATTTCTACAACTTTTATGAGGTGTTCAGTACTCTCAGAGCTATTAAAAAAAAGAGTTTTATTAGAAACGTTTTCTCTAAACAACAAGCTCATTTTCATTTACGTACACCCCAGAGTTAACATGCACGTGCATCGGGGAATTAGTATCTTCAGAGTCAGGGTCACAGCCGGTCAGCCCAGCACCACCCTCACCACCCTCGCCACCCCAAAATACATGTTTCTCTTCTCTCACTTACCTGGCTGCTGGGAATCTGAAAAGCAGAGGGCTGAAGAGTTCAGAGAGCACTCTTGCAGTCAGAAGGTTTTTGCTGGCGCTTTGGGAGAGCTTGAAGAAATGTTTTAGCAAATACTGAAGCGTAAGCCAATACTGATGAGGTATGTTAGGTGACCTAATGAGCTTCTTCAACAGCTGGATATATTCTTCTGAGCTTTGAACTTCTACAAGTTAAAAAAAAAAGAAATGAGGAAGAAAATAATAAGAGACAGTTTCTAAGTATCACTGAATAAACGCCTAGAAAATTTCTGTTCTTCTAGCTATAGAAAAAGGAGTCATTCAAAACAAAGTCATCGGGAGAAGCAGACAGTCCATTTGTTCTTCTCATTAGAAAAGGCATTGTGAGAAAGTAGAAATCTCAAGTCAAATGGAAATGTAAGAAGCTCTTGGTGTGAAAAAAAAAAACACAAGAGGTTCAGGGTGTTCTGGTAGAAATCTGCCCTCTATGGAGCAGCTGCAAGTGTGATTGGCTGACTTGGAGGAACATCAGATAAGTATCACAGGTTTTAACTTTGAAGGTTACAAACCACAATTTCCTGTCCCCAAAGCACTTTAACTGAGCATTAGCTCCTAAAACTGAGAGTCCTTTTCCCTCCACACTTCTGTAATGGCCACTTGAAGATATAAGAACATCCCCAGTCACTGGGTTTTAGCCCCCATGCCCTGAACCCAAGAGTGCCATCTGGAACACTGTGGCCTCCACTGACACAGTGAGCTTCGTTAATGCTCACAAAGGTTAACAATTAGCCATTTGAACATGTGGACAGTCTTCCTGAGCAAAGGAGAATCTGGGTGTTCTACTGCAGCAGTCCCCAACATTTTTGGCACCAGAGACTGGTTTCGCGGAAGACAATTTTTCCACGGACCAAGGTTGGGGACGGGGAGACAGGAGATGGGGCTCAGGCCCAGGGCGGGGGGAAGGGTGAGAGCTCAGGTGGTCATGCTACAGATGGGGGAGGAGGAAGGTTGGGGACCCCTGATCTATTGGATGCTAATGGAGGAAAGTTGAACGGTCGGGAGTAGCAGGCAGGATGCGGGGGGGAGGGGTCAAGGGCAGGCTGGAATGGGAGGAAAGATTCTTAATATTTTCTAGAAACTCTCTTTTCGTCTACAGAAGTTACAAGCACATCCACATCTCAGTATGTGTTCAATGAGGTTCTCAGAAAAGACAACAAACCTTGGGCTAAAGAAATCATCTCATTGTAAACAGCTACTGGAACGACAGGATTCGGCAGGTCCAAGAGATAGCGTTTGAAAGCGTCTGCTAAAACTTGAACATCAACTGTTTCCAAGTCCATGGAGGCGGCATCTATGATACAAACATTTTTAAGAAATTACTTCAGACATCTCATACGTTGGTTGGGCCAATTCTCTGAATGTCTGACTTCAATATGACACGTGAAAGGAAGCAATGAGGACCAGCATGAGTTTCTCACAGGGGCTGCGCCTTGCATTTCGAGCACAGTGATCTTTCTTTGCATGGGCCTGTCCCCAACGCAGGAAGCATTTCGCAGGATGGCCCTTGCCCGTGACGCCAGGAGCATATTCCCAGACTTTGTGCCCACAATCCATGTGTTGAAGCCCCCACCCC
>PVKM010011642.1:0-32903 GCA_004027735.1 Carollia perspicillata
GGAAAGGTGAGGCAGGAAGGGGAAACTGAGGCCAGGAAAACAAG
Organism: Carollia perspicillata; assembly: GCA_004027735.1. Taxonomy (NCBI): domain Eukaryota; kingdom Metazoa; phylum Chordata; class Mammalia; order Chiroptera; family Phyllostomidae; genus Carollia; species Carollia perspicillata. Next base: position 45 of record PVKM010011642.1, read on the forward strand.
CCAATTTGGGGGAGCCACTGAAAAGTTCAAAGGGGATATGTAGTATATTAGACTTTCACTTCAGACAGATTCCACTGCAGAATCAGAGAGGATAATAAATCATGACACATGAAAAAAATTCACACAACTGTTTTTGAGGGGGAGAATCTGTAAGAGGAAAGGCAGTTGAATTTCACCAGAAAGAATAAGGTCTCATTAATTTATACCCTGTTATTAAGAAAATTGCTCTGATCCAACCAAGGTTGAACTACAATCTACCTCTGCAGTGTTGCAAAAATTAAAGAAAAAAGTATTTCAAGTGAGATAATACTGTGCAAACAAGATTGCTATGAGACTGTTTTTAAAGAACAATTTTTTCCCGGTTTTGTTGAACTATTAGAGTATCCATTTACTTACTTAAAAATATCTTTGGATAATTACAAATGAAATTCTTTATTCATTAAAGCAGACCTGGCAGTTCAGTGATCTTAAAATTATAGAACTGTAATTTTTTTTCTAAAAACAAAACAAAACAAAACAAAAAACCTAACATTTTAGTAATTTAGACTGGACTAACTCCAATATGAGGATTTACTCTACCAGCTTTAACTGATTTGCTCTCGACATTAGCAAGCAATTTTGGAATTGTGTAATCAGAATCTAAATGGATCTTAATAGCCCCAAAGAATTAATATGTCTGTTACAATGTGAGCAATTTATTCCCTTCACACCAGTAGATTTTGGTTCAGCGATTATTAAATTCTGGATTATTTGTAGGAAAAACATTCTATGAACAAAGTCGTCTTTTAGATTTGCCTTTTTTGTTTGATTTTGTTTATTTTCATTGGGTCGCTTCCATCGATAGTAAGTCATTCATTTCTCAAATATTGGGCACGGCCATGTGCCAGACACTGTGCTATTCATTGCGAAGTCCTCGGTGACGAGGACTCAGCTCCTGCCTTCAAAGGGGTCACCATCTGGTGAGGGATGTTGGGATATAAACAAACCCCTATTAAATGATGCAATAAATCCCCTAATGGGAGTTTATTTCAGGGGTTATGGAAATACAGAAGAGCAAGAACCCAACTGTCCAGAGGGCAAGTTTAGGAAAGGTTTCTTAGAAGAGGTGACTTCAACCAGACTGATGGAAAACCTAGCAGATAACATGCATTTCGGGCAGAAGAAAGGAGGACACAAAACCACATCGAGCGTGTCAGAAAAAGTGTGATTAGTGAAGACAGAAATGCTTTGTGTAGAAAAGACAGTGGGGTAGGGGGAGGGAGAAGAATGTAGGCGAAGCATTTTCATTCCATGCCCGGTGTCTTCTAGGCGGTTGGCAAAGCATCAAGGCATGAATTTCATGCTGGCCACCCGTTTCTCTAGACGTGGATTGCTGTTGACTTCTGTCTCATCGTCCCCAGAAGGAGTTGACATCCTGGTCAACTGACAGGGAAGTCTCAGACTCTGGGATACCCAGAAGTGAAGCTCTCACATAGTTTAAACTATGATAAAATTGTACTCAGCATCTCTTCTTAAATTACTTTTGTAGTTCCCTAAATGTACACTCAGATGAGCTTAAGGAAAGGCAGGTGAAATTAAATGTCGATCATCTTAATCACAGAAAAATGAACAAACATAACGTAAAAGATGAGGGAATGAGGTTGGAAAAATCTATCCATAATTTTGCATGTGTGTGAATGTGTTTGTTGATTTTCTTTTGTCCCCACTCATCCATTTAAGCAGATGGAGGGTTTGGGAGATGTATACCTCTGGAGTAAGGTATTAACCACAAATATGCAGCATGAGAGGTTTCAAAAACCTGGTTTGAATATCAAGGGAAAACACTGGAAACTTGGAGCAAGGCGTTTGTGTTATAAATCTAAAAGTGGGGAAGAATCCCAGATACTGTAGGACCTGGTATCTGGCTGCCCCATGAGGGGATTTGAATGTTCTCTTGGAAGAGAGAAGAGAGAGAGAGAACAGAAAAGAGCCTAGTTTGGGACTGATTTCTGGCCCGGACTCCGTGTCTCAGGCTGTAGAATCAAAGAAGCCCCAGAACAGGTCTAGGGGATTGCAGAAAACAGTTCACCACAGAAATAGAAACTTTCTTCTTTAGAAAAGTCAGGCTCTTTACAGGGCAGATTTAACTGATGGAGGGTCTGCGGGAGCCCCCAATGTCTCCATGGCCATAGAGCAGTAGGGTAAAGAAGACCAGAGCTCCTTGTGCTTCCAAGAGAAATCAAAAGAATCTGGGAGACCAGGGGCTCATGGAGGCTTATGATGGGAAAAGAAAGGGGATAGAGCTTGAATCCTACACGGGTGCCCCCTGCAGGAAGGGTAGTGACAGCTGAAGCAAAACAAGTAAAGGACATTGAAACAGGACCTTCAGGACTGGTCACCACTCAGAGGGAGGGCAGATCAAAGGATTCACATGGCCTAATACAAGCTTGCCCTATACATAGAAGCAGGGGGTTGGGGGTAGGAATACTGAGTTGACTGGGTAGCTACCCCACCAGTGAGTGACTTTTAAACCACAAGTGATCGAATTACCTTGATTTGGCAAGACCATGTTATCTGAGGCAGCAGAAATGGAATCTCATGAGCTGAGTAGACTTGAGGTATTTAGACATAAATTTTGGTTTGTACACCTGAACTTGTCACTGAACAATCTATCTCCAAGTCACATGTATTTCATCTTAAAGGAGGCAAGTGGAGTACACAAAAATGTCTCCTCTAAACTAAGTGGAGCATCAGGGAGATTAGCTGAGGGGAATAAAATCAGTGCAGACAGCTTTGCATTGGCTGTTAATCACGAGATGAGGAGAAATGAATCAGTTTATATTGGAATCAAATCAACAAGCTTGAGTTTATTGGCACTTTCCTGTAAGTCTCTTCAAACTGGATTAGCACCTAGGGTGGAAATATAAAATAAGGAGTCTTAAGCTTCTTGGGGAAAGCTGATTAACCTCCGATTCTGTCATCCTAACGGGATGGGAAAACTTTGGGGAGCTCAACAAACAGCACCTGGGTTTTATACATCATCATGGGGCATCTGGGTGAACCATTATTTGCCCCAACTACCTGAGAAGTCCTCTCTAAAAAGGATTTCCGAATGGTCCCATCCATGGTGCCTGTCATCATAAAACCTGATGAGACACTTGTGAGAAGCGAATGGGGGAGGCCACTGCTGGCTGAAAGGACTAAAAGGACAACAAAAATGTACAGTGATCCTAGAGGTCCTTTATACGTCACACTTTTATAACAAGCCCAGACATCAACCATATCCCCGGGGGATGCAAAGTAGGTATTTTGGGTGATGAAAACTAATGTGTTGTTCAAGGCCTAGTGTGTCACACAGAACAATACCATCCTGCATTCTAAACACCTGAGGTGTGAACCTGTTGCTGGCAGGTGGGGGGGAAGTGTCAAAAAACGCTCACATTACCCCCAAACTGTATGAGAAAATAACCAGGTCAATTGGTTGGCTCCAGGAAGATGGGTTTTTTTTCAATGTAGTCATTACGTTTAACTGGAGAAAACAAAATTGATCTCTACAAGTCAGGACCTAGAAACTAGTGTGTAATTACTAATTATACACTTAAGGGTTTATTCTCCCCTAGATACACATGCCCAGCTCCCACCAAAATTAATCTGAGTTGCATTCAAGTGTGGAGGGGAGAATAGGCTCCCTGGCTCCCACTGCAGAAGTCATGAAATTCCCTTAAAAGCCCATGTTGCCTCATAATAATACTACAATATTGAAGCTCAAGTTTGTTAAGTAGCAAAGACTCAATACGACTATTCACTGTGAAGCTTTCCTAGGAAAGGACCCCAGTGTGTATTGAATATTTTAGTATTTTCTTAGAAATGATTAGTTTTTTAATTGCTTTAAGTAGGCGGAGAAAAACCCTTTCATAATTATTTGGGTGAGGGGTAAGTTATAACCCCCTTGGAGTTGGAGGGGGAATCAAGAGCTGGGTAGAAACAGGATTTAGTAAATCCTTATTTTGTCCTTTACTTCTCAAGCACATGAAGCAAATATTTCTTAATGAATGAAATCATAAAATGACATACAGCAAAGTGTATGAAGTGCTATTATTTATAGTGCAGAGTTGGGGGTCATAAACAATATAAAGTTAGAGAATAATGCTGTATTTTTAAAAATAGGAACCTAAATTGCTACTCACTGTACTCAGGCATATTTTTGAGTTAATTATTTTTTGCTTGTAGATTAGTACTCATTGGAGAAAAATTAGAAAAAAATGGAGAAAAATTAAACTCCCTCATAAATTCTACCACCCAAGTACTATCAACATTAATATTTTCTATTTTTGACTATTTTTTCATTGATATACTTTTTTCATATTAAACTGAGATTTACAATCCATACAGTCCTGTACTGAACTCTTTGGCATTTATTAGGCATTTTGATTTACTTTTATGAAATAATCCATGAAAACATCATTTTAATCAAATTGATCATTAGAAGCATTATATTAATTTCACTCCCCTTTTGTATAAATAGACAGTAAACTGAGATGTACATTCTTACAGTTAACTCGAATATCTGAGTGTATTCCTATAAGTAAGATTCCTTATGGGCCATTTTTATAGGTTTTCCTTTTAATTTTTCCTGTTTGGAAAAAGCAATGCAAGGGCACGCTGACATGCTCAGACAGGTGAACACAGCAAACCCAATGACCAGTGACAAGACAGTCTTCTTCTCACCTTTGGCCCCCAGCTGTCTCCCACAGAGACGACCCCATTACCAGTTTTTCATGTATTTTTAGAAACACTGTAGTATGAAGCTTCATTACAAAGATTTTTGGTACGTTTTTACTGATTTTTTTCCAGTGCATTTTTTTGGCCATTGGCAGTACCAAGAATGAATTACGGGTGGGTGCACAATTTAATGGTAATGGATGGCAGTAGCCATTGTTCGTGTTTAGGTGGCTTGCACTCTTTCTTTTTTCCCTTTCTTCCGGGGCCCAAAAAGAAAAGTTCAGGGACCAAAGATGGGCCAACTGTATGCTATCCCCCCAACGCTGAGAATGGTTCAAGGACCTGCACACACCCAGTGGGCAATGAGGGACCTTCACGGCATTTATGTGTTGTAGCCCAGAAGACGAATCTGGCTACTGGCAGGCTCTGCGCAACTGCAGTGCTGGTGCAGGCAGTTCACAAGCAGCAGGACGAAGGAGCAGAAGACAGCACCTAGTGGCATCATTGATCAGCCACACCAGCTGTGATGTCAAGTCACTAAATCTGACAAATCCACTCTCCTTCTGTAAAACGAGTTTGAAATACGGTTGTGTCACCTGTAACTGAAAGAAACTTGCATTCTACAATAAAAGATGACCTTTTCACGTGCAACAACAACTCGCTGGCAGCAATCGAGAAGACCCAGACATCACTCTGATGCCAGGGAAAAATACAGCTGGAGAGAAGCTCCCGGGATAATCGTCTGTGTGAAACGACACACAGGTGCTCACCAGTGACTTGGGAAACTAAACAAAATAAGGCACAGGTGCCGCGCTGTGTACCACGCGTGTGCAGCTGTCTGTGCACACTGGAAGGCAGGGAAGCACTAGCACACACCCGGGCACCACTATTGGTGCAGCCTCTGTTCCTTTCAGTGAGCCCTGCCTGCCTTGTTATTTTCATTTCAGATTTTTTTCCTTTCACTTTAGTTTAACTGAACTAGAGCAAGAACACAGAGTAACTACTCAGTAATCCTGAGCTCAAAAACCCAGGTTTCAGTATAATTCAAACAAAGCCTGCCTTACTAGGTGGCGAGTATTCATAACTCCGATCTACACTCGTCCTCTTTGAAATTGGCTCGTGGAAGGCCCATGACCTTCGGGATAGTCATTCATCTACGGTGAGGAGCACAGTGCCTTTCCTTGGATGGCCCCATGACAGGCTGAATAAAGAAAATCAACCTGGCTTAACAAAGATTTAACACTTCTGCATGGACAAGCATGCACACACCAGGGTGCACACACGTACTCATCCACACATACACACGAATGCTTCCATTTACAAACACGCCAGCCTTGATCAGTCTGTAGGCCTCCCTTGTGATAATGGCGTTCACTGTGGGAGAGGAAGAAAAGATTGGAACCCACCCTAAAGCTGCCAGTGTTTCACTTGAACTTGAGTTTACATATCAAAGAAGGAAAGTGAAAAATGTGCTGGCATTTTGTCATTTCCTGACAATTATTATTTGTAACAAATCCCCAGGTAATTTGGACTCATTAATGCTCAGATGACCATAATCTATTTGCTCTACTTAGCTGAGAGCTATTGAGTGTTCAAAGATTTTAAAATGCTCCCACCCTCTCAAGTCTCTGCTTTCTGTCTTTTTGATATGAATTGTAGGAGCAAAGTAAACAGAGGGCTCTGTTAGAATTTCCCTTTTTACAAATGAGCCATAAAATTGTCCATTAATCAGTCCTGGCTCCCAGGGGCCAGTTAGTATTGTAGAGGTTTCCTTTTCCTTCTCTGATCCCCATTTTGTTGAAGAGATTACTCCGAAGAAAAGAGAAAAAAAGTCACAGAGCAATAAGCCCCAAAGAATAGGCTTAAGAAAGCCAGCTTTTCTTTTTTGTTTCTTTTTCTTTTTTTGGTAAACAGCCTTTGGCCTGAGCCAGATTCTCATCATTCAGCACCATTCAAACCTTTAAAATTTACTCTGTTCACTTTAGACTGCCTTTAAAATATAAAATCTTTTTCTCCCTTTCCCAGAGAATGTGGTGCTCCAACAGGTACTCCTGGTAAGTTTTTAGTTCTGTTCAAGTATAAAATTTTAAAATATAGAATATTTAAAGTATAAATATGAATTATTGAAAATATAAATGATTCTTCTCTTCTTCCTAGAGGGTATGGTCCTTGAACAAGTACTAAAGTACTACATGTCAGTCTTCAACTCCATTAAAAAAAAAGAAAACATTAAGATCTCTGGGGGCAGGAATCCATGAGCACAAACATAATAAAATACTAGAGGAATTCACTATGAACTTGACATCTCGGTGCTTCCCCCACCCAATTGCCACACTCAGTGTCAGTTCTGACAGTTCTTGCGTTTATTTTGAGAGCATTCCTTTTAAAGGACAGAAGGAGGAAATACACATGAAACTTTGAACTGTCTGAGAAGAGGGCGGGTCCATCTTCTGGCTGCAGCCTTCTCATTGGGCAGCTGCTGGCGAAGGCCCGCCTCCTGCCTACTGGCAATGTTCCCATCACCTGGATTTCTCGCCCTCCGCAAGACGCCCCCACATACATGGACACCACACAGGCATCATCTATATATGGTCTATGTATACATCTGTCATCAGCTTTAAGTGTAATAATAAAAGAAAGAGGTTAAGCAAAAATTGGCTTTAATGGGACTATAGCAAAAAAAAAAAAAAAAGTTTCCTGTTTTTGGTTTGGGTATTCTAGTTTTGTTAGGTTCCAAAGCCCAGCTTCCCTTTCTTCTATTTCACCATTTGTACTTTATCTGCTAATTACACTAAGCATAAAATGTAGAAGCTGTCTTAAGGGATTTCTTTATTTTCCTTTACTTTTTAAAAAGCTAATCTGTTTGTCTAACCTGGGCGGGGGCTGGTAGGAGGGAACAGAATAGCCAGCAAAGGGTTTTCTTTCTAAAGGAAAGTCACCCTGAGGTTCACTTGGAAGCCCAATAGGTTGGAGAGTTTATCTCTCAAGCGCCGAGGCTCGGTGCTGTCGTGTGGGGTCCCCTGTGTAAAACGCAGCCACTTCTCCTAGAGAGACCTCGTTGTTCATCTGTGAGATGACGGCTAAGCTCTTTAAAGAAGCTGAGTGTGACTAACCCGGAATGCTTCTTCCACAGTCACTAATGTCGCTTGCATATCACCCTTGGAAATGAAATATATTGGTCTGAAGTGATTAATTGCTCCATAAGCTGGCTTTTGAGAAAGTCGATGGGTCTCATCGTCCGTCTACTTTGCGAGAGCTCCTCCAACAGCATGGCAGTTGGGCACATAAAATTCCGGAACGTCTGGACTTATATTTGAAGTGACTCACTCACACCTAGTGAAGCATTTCTCTCTTTCAGAGGCGGCAGAAGTGTGAGTTCCTTGAATCACTGACTTTGTGAGCACAAACATGTTGGATTTTGCTAACCTACCTTAAGACTTTATTAGCCTCCCTTATTTTATATGTCCTACAGGCTTTGGCAGTTTTGCACATTTAATTGAAACACAGTGGCTTCTATAAAAAAGCACTTGCTTAAATAAAAAAGGAATGTCTCATAATCTCTCTGACGTTAACACTGGGACGTTTGACAGTGCCGGCTGCATCCCAGGGCGTTGCGTCAGTGCGGCTTTGACTTCCTATCTGTCGCAGTCAGGCTTTCGAGAGTACGGGGAGGAGGATGAGGCGGGTGGGAGCAGGACGCTGTATCCAGAATGAAAGCCAAGAAAGGCTTCCATTGTGCATATTTCCATGGGTGACTGTGCCACCCAGACAAACTCGCCTCACGAGTAAATGAAAGGCCAGCTCCTGTGACCGATGGGAACCAGCCAAATCGCCCCATTCGTGCGCGTGCCCAGGGCCTACTGGTTTAGGTGGGGTCCTAGGTAACTCAACCCTGACTAAGCTCTGGGCTGGCCAGCTGCTGAAATCCTCTGTGAGGCAAACCACATCACCCTTCTTTGAAACAAACAGTGCATTTTAGGACTAACATATCCAGCCCTGGCAAGGCATTGGGAACCAGAAGCGTTTTCCGCCAGGACAAAGTGGTCTACTAAGAGTAGGTGAAAATCTTGAATAATCCACATTCCCCATGTAGCCATCCCCTAATTCTTTCCTCACTGGCCTTTTCAGGAGCAGTAAGGCCCTTCTCGGATAGCAAGGATGGTGGGTTGCACACCCACTCACACTTCACTCAGATGTGCAAAGAAAATGAGGGCCTTCGTTTTGTAACACACCCCACCATTCTTTGAACATCGCTGCTGTAAATGATGGCCTGCTAACTAACATTTGACTGCAGACAAACAGCCTGTTTGCTTAAGTCTAGGAATTAACTTCAAAAGAACCAAAGTGGACCCTCAGACATTCTAGCTTCAGAGGTGCCGACCAGTTATCTGAACAGACTGGGTTCTCAACAGAGAACATTCAACCTCCTCCTTCTGATTCCTTTGTTCTGTCCCCCCACCACCCTCCTCCCTCCTTACAAAACCCCCTGCCTCTTTCCAGTTGCTAAGATGGTCTTTGGGACACGAGGCCGCCATCTTCCCAAGTTACCCACTCTTGAATGAACCTATTTTTCTTCCACCGTCCCCTGCCTCTTGATTATCAGCTTTTGGGCAGTGGGCAGCCAGACCTGAGTTGGGCACCCCTTTCTCATTAGGTGCCCTATGTCTTCACAAACCCATCCACGCGCTTGTGGGCAGCTGGAAAGAACTCCCTAACTGTGTTTGGTGCAAGTTAGCTATTCAAAGTGTTTCTTTAGGCTCTAGGCACGAGTGTTCAGTTAGTCAAGTTTCTTTTTATTTTCCATGGCTCCTCTCAGAGATGGGGCCTAGGGGTTGGTAAGGGGAAGGTATGTTACCTTATGGAGCAGGTATTGAGGATGGGAAATAGCAGAGAGATTTATGTTTGGTCTGCTCCTTAAGGTGAGGCTCTGAGGAGCATCTACCACCTGCTCTAGATGACTGGGCCCCACTTCTGCCCAACTAGTGCCATGGTCCCCAAGGCGGAGCGGTGAGTCCCACATAATCCCTGGACCAGGTGGCCAGCACTGTGGGTCTCGGCCACTTCTTCCCACAATGGCCCCCTCCCTCCTGTATCTGACAAGCTCAGCCATCAGCACCCAGAGCACACAGGACCTTTTTCAGATGATTACCACACTTCACTGAAGCCACCGAAGACTTTGAGAACCCATCTGAGGCCCTGTGTCTATTTAACCTGATGGATTCTGACCAGGCGGCCTCAGGGCAAGATGGTGGCAAGCGTGGATCCAAATTTTCTGAAGCAAAGACAATTTTGAGGACGTTCTTTAAAGAAAATAAAAGCGGTGGGGTGAGGAGTTCAGTATTATGCATAAAAAATCAGGTACAAAAGTTAATATTAATTTAAGTAAGAAAGGAATTTCATACAAATTGTGAAATATTTAAAGGTAAAAATTACCCTTTCAGGGTATTTCAAACTGTTCTATTCAATAACTAATCTTAAGTACTTTTTAATTGGTAACACAGATTAACAAGTTTATGGCTGATTTCATGAAATAGTGACATATATGAACTTTAAATCATTGTTATTATTATTAGTATTTTATATAACATTAGAAAGAAATTTAACTTTTCAGTGTGTTTGTATAATTAATTTCTCATCATCAGTTGAATTACCAAATAATTCAAGAGTCTATTTATTATTTCAATGGGAAATTCCTCTCTTTCTTTAATATGACTTTAGAGATGTATTACAATTTGCTTCTTGGTAGTGAAATAATTTATATTGAATTTAAAAAGATATATGAAAATGATTTTAATGTATAGTTCATTTATAATAATGTATACTGTATGATTAAGCAGACTTCTGGCTGGACAGAATTTTTATTTTGTTTAGATATCAATGAAATTTGAATCTTCTATTAGAATTATACATAAATGATGATAGAGAAAATGTTTTACCAACTAACTTTGGGTCCTGTGCCCTTCACATATTGTTTCTCATTTACTGTCCCTACTAAGAATCAGACTACGAGGATTTTCTGGCCCTCCACCGTGATGTCCCAACACCAGGTGAGTCAGCATATTATAACCCTGATCATTACGACGTAGGGCACCTGCAAACACTTAACTCACAGAAAGTACCTAAAACTATTAAATATATTCCACTAAACCCAAGCCAATACTCCCCTGAATCAACTTCCCCTTAGCTAGTTCCCAACATTAGTTACCAACCCTTTAGTGCCACCTGACAGAAGGGGGAAGTGTTTACCTTGTCTTTTTATTTATTCTTGCCCCTTCTAGGTGCCACGGCTCAAGATTCAGTCACTTAACCATTAATTCAGCTTTTGGTGGGGTCTGCAGAGGGAATCCTTTTCCTCAAGAGTATTCCAACGGGTAGGGGTCGGGGGAGCAATTGGGTCAGGGTGTGGACAGCACAATGGATACTCTATTTGCAGAAAATTTGAAAACAACAAGAAAAAGGCGTGGTCTGCTTTTCATTATTACCATGAGACAGCAGTTCTAAACAATGCCCATTCTTAAAATATTCCTTTTCTCCAAAAAATGATTTTGTTATTTAAAGTTCCAAACAATTGGTACAATAATCTTTGAGTTTTAATAATACTTATTTAAGTTTCAAATTAGCATATTTTTATTATGTATCTTTTCACAAACATTTATTCTATTTGGACAACTATATAGTCAGTCCCCAAAACAGACTCAACTGACAATATTCCTACCAGAGGTCACTACTTAGAGGTTTATAAGCACCTTAACCTCAACATATTTTAAAATGAATACCATATCTTAACTTAAAATCTGCTCCATTTACAGCCTACCCCATCTCAGCTCATGGCAGCTTTATCTTTTCAAGGGCTGTGGCCAAAGTTCTTGAAGACATCTTTGACTGGAGACATCGTCGATTCTTCTTTTCTCTTTCCACATCCAATCAGCAGATCCCCGTGGCTCCACCTGCTAAAATATACCCAGAATTCACCCTCTCTGACTCCACCCCTGCTACTCCAGTGTGGATCTCCATAGCCTCTCACCCAGACCACACTGGTAGACTCTGTCCTGGTCTCCTTGTCTCACTGTAGCACCTCTGTGGTCAGAAGCCTCAGCGATCTTTTAAAATCACATACTAGATTGCATTTCATTTCTCTTTGGAATATTCCAGTGGCTCCCCATTTCTCTCAAAGTGAAAGCAAAAATGTTCACAATGATCTGTAGGAAGGTGCAGATGGCTCCTTCTAGAATGCCACATGCATTAAGGAAAGGTCCACAAAATAGAAAAATGGCTCTGAAAATCTTTGTTCTGCTAATATTCTTTCAAATAATGTATCCTAAGGAGATAGCATAAATCAAATTTAAAATTTATATATATATGTATGTATATTTCTCACAGATTGTTTACAACAACTGCAATAATAGACATAATGGCTTACATAGGTTGCTTATTACATTCCACATTTTAAATGCTTTATACAAATTGACTAATCCTCACAGAATTCCATAAGGTATTTATTAGCATTCTACCCATTTCATAGGCAAAGAAGGTGAGGCATTGACAAATAAATTGATTACCCAAGATCATAGAGCCAGGAAAAGATGTAACCAGGATCTAAACTTAGGCAGTTTATCTGCAAAAATCACACTCTTAACTAATTTACAAAAAAAAATACATAAACTAGAAAACATGTTAATGTCCAACCATACAGTTTTAGTAAATAAGATAACGTATAACTATATAATCATTAGGTAAAACATTTTCTAAATCTATAACAATGTAAGAAAGTTATTTGTGAAAATAAGTTCAGATTATTATGCTTAACCATACATAATATTCTGAATTTAACAAGTGCACATATGTAATCACACACAGACACACACGCACATGTATGTGTAGAAAGCAAATGTCAGAAGGAAATGCCCAGGTGTTAATGAAGATTATTTCACAATGGTCTAATTACTAGATCAGTTTTATTTTCTTCAACATACTTCCTCTTGTTTTATACCTTTTTTCTGCAATCTGGGGAAGAATTTATTTTAAAAAGTTACACCCTTATTTTAAAATTATTAATTAATTGGCTGTACCATCATATGATAAGTTTGTAATAAAATAATGATGAAGACTGTGGCAAAATGTAATAATAATATAATAGAAGTTTTCAATTTTATTTTCACCAACACAGATTTGCTATTTTCCCTATGTAAATTCCGAAGTTGGAAAAATCCCGTTTGTTTGAAAAGAATGCTTTAATTGTATTTAATCCATTTAAAAAATACCCAAAGACATAGAACTGCAAGATTCATGCCTATATGCGAGAACCGAGCCAACCAACCTGCTTTGCTAGGTTTCCTGCCCAAAGCAAAGACACATGATTATGAATTGAGTTCAATCAAACATAATAATATTACCAGGCTTTTAAAAATGGTGACAGTCACTTGAAGACTCTCATTGCCAACTTCACAGAGCGTTTTTTAAAAAAATTGGGGCCACTTCTGAAATTGACTTGAAAACTGTTATATGAAAAAGCCGAATAGAAAAACATGATCGCACTTGAAATTCTCCATCAGTCTGGAGTGCATTCGGCTGTGAGGAACGGAAAACTCAAGGCGCAGAGCTAGGCTCTACCTGACATGTGCGTACCTACATGTCCAAACTCACTTCATCCTCACCACGGTGCCAGGAGGTTACAGAGAGAGAAAAGGAGGAATACAGTGGCGAAGAAACGTATACAAAGACACACAGCTATGAAACAATGGATCTGGGGTTCAAACCCAGGCATGGGATTCCAGGGTCTCTGCCTCCTTGATTCCCACTATCCTGTCTACAGAAGTAGGCGGGACACCCATGTTACTCAGAAAACTTTCGCTGTGACCTGGGTCTCTTCAGTGATTTCTGCACCTAGGAAGTTTGTGGAAAGCATAAGAAACCCTGCGGTCAGGGTATTTTTTTTTTTTTTTTAATTTAAAGTGGGAGCCATTCAGGAGCAATGCTAATGCAGTGCTTTCTCCACTGTTCTGTCTTGCAGGAAGCTGGAAAGATACGCCTTCCTCCTCGCAGGAAAGAGCCCGCACATGCATGTGAAACGAGAAGACGCTATTGCTCTCATCCTCCTTCCTGAGCTGGTCGAAGGGCGGAAGACTCCTAGTCCATCCATTACCATGTGAATAATTAAACACCCTGAGCCCCGCAGCTGAGGTTGGGAGAGCTGTGGAGGCAATTGGTTGTAAATATCAGTGAGCGTAAACTCCGGTCAGTCATTAGCTCCTCCTAGTGGCTCTTTGGCCTTCACTCAGGGAGGCAGCAGGGGTGTTGCTGTCCTTGAGGAATGAAAACCCTGACTGATGAACAGTCTGAAGTTTCCTCGGAAGTGACAAGACCTTTCTTCACCTCTCAAACCACAGGATGTCACTACTCAGAGAGAGCTACTTCTCCCCTGCACAGAGAATCTGACTTGGTCAACAAACTGCATTTGCGTAACCCCAACAGAGCATGTGGCATTCAGGAGACGTGGGCAAGCAACACTTTATGTACAACTCTATGAATACAGCCCAGTCACAGCTGTTTTCTGAAGATTACTAGAGTCACGTGTAACCCCCAAAGAGAAATAATACGTGGAAAAGTTAAATTTGACTTTTAATGATATTTTGCTCTTGTATGTAAACGAAAGCACGTCTCACATGCTGAAGTTTAGTTTAGCCATTTCAAGGATAACAAGTCTGCACACGTAGGGAAGAGAGAGAGAAAGAGAGAGCGAGAGAGAAGACTGGGAAGCTATCCTTTTCCCCATCCTGCCTTCCTACTCAAATCCTCTCTGTGGAAACAGCACCCCAGGGTTAATCACAGATCTTCTTAGATTGATGCAAGCGTTCACAATCCCCCAAACCTTCACTGGATCAGGCGAACAGTCCAGTGTTTGAATTTGCGAGGACGTTTTGGCAATAAAAGTAAGCAGAAGGGGCTGAGATGTCAACAGAGCCCTAATTATACAGAGGGCATCAATAATAAAGTTGAGAGCACATTTTTCCTTGGGTAAACTCAATCTAAAATGATCTACTCATAGATAATCTAGGATAGCTGCAGATAGGTGGATCTAAACAATACTGAAAAATAATGAAAGAAATCTCTTTATTCCATCAAAATGCAAGTGCAATCAGATAGGAAGACAGACATTCCAGATACCAGTCTTGCTGCTATGAGTCAAGCACTTAGTTCAGCCATTTTCAACCTTTTTCATCTCATGGCACGCATAAACTAATTACTAAAAATCTGTGGCACACCAAAAAATGTATTTTTTACCAAACTGTCAAAAATTGGTATAATTTTGATTCATTTACACTGGATGGCTATGGTTCTGTTGGCAGTTGTCATCTTTCATATTTGACAATCAAAAGGGAAAGATGTCAGTGTCCCTGACTAAATAGTCAAATATTACATGTTTTAAAAATTCTTGCAGCACACTGGTTGGAAATGGTCGACCTAGTTTGATACGTGATCCCTAAGCTACTCCACACTGAGTAAATACATCATTGCTTTTATTACTGTCGTCGGCAGACATTAAAATCCTACCTCTTCTCTGGCACTGGAAGGTGAGATAGGTGAAATGAAAAGGTTATTCCCAATATTTGTCATGTTCACCCACCCAGCATTGCTTAGAAATACAAAAACACGCTGTGCCCACACGTACAAACTCATACATGCACACACTCTCCCGAGGCAGCATCAGAGATCTAAGAAGGTTTGAGCTCTCTCAGCATTCCAAGGTCCTGGAAAACCAGTAGCTCCACTAGAAGATTTTCCGTGAGAAGGGTGGAGTCTCGAGAAACCAAACCAAACAAAACTGTAGACGCTGGAGGCTGAAATGAATCTAGATCGTATCCTTTCTCTCCCTAGAACACGGTTTCCCCTTAGGCAAGTTGATGACGTATGTGAGCTCCAGTCTGAGGAAGCGGCACTGACACCTAATTCACAGGTCTGCCTGTGGGTGTGGAAGGACCCCACCTACAAACGGGCGCACTGTGCCTGGCCCAATGCGAATGCTTGACGTCCTGCTTCTTCCCTCTTCCTGACAATTCTTGTTCTGGCAAGTATTGGGGAGGGAGGTAAGAAAGGACAGGACCCTGAGAATCCTAAGATCCCCTAACTCTTTTCTACCTGGCAATCAGCACTTTTGACTGCTTAGGAATCTCCTGGTAAGATTTGATTTTTCTCACATCTTGGGGTATTCTTGATTCTTGGGCTTTACAGATTAATATTCTCCCAGAATGAGTCTACCTTTTGTATATCCCGGCCTGTCTTTATCACTCAGCCCTTGTTTTCTGGAAATCAACTCTTTCCTAGGTCCGGTTTTATGTCCTTATTCACTCATCCATTCATTTGTTGGATAGCAAATCCTAATCTTATACTGCGGATGTAATGGTGACGAAGATAGGCTCGGTTCCACATTCGTGGAGATCATGTCCTTGAGGAGGAACCAGACAGGAATGAATTAAGCAGGCACAGAAGTGGAGTGATTATTACCTGGGACGTTGTGCAAGCTGGGGGAGGATACAGGTAGAAGTACTAGAGAAATGGTCACCATGCGAGCCCCTCCAAGAGGGGGGTCTGTTAGGCCAAAGTAGGGAAGAGTGTCCTAGCAGAGGAACAGCCCATGCAAAGTCCTCAGGCAGGAAGAAGACCGAAACAGCTGCTCGGTGGGGCCTTGGTAATGGAAACTGGGGTCTCGGGTATGCTGCCAGAGCCTCTTTTCAAAACTGTAACCCCCTGTGCAATTCTGAACTCCTTCTCAAGGACTTAATTGCATATATAACCTTCTCACGATAGCTTCCTGTGTCTTTCCCTTTCTGTACTTTCATTTTTATTTATTTATCTAAAGCTGTCTCTATGTCTAGAGATCCATTTTTAAGAAGCTAAGTTCTCTTTCTCTTAACAGAGGAATGCTGTCTGACCTCCCGCTGCCTTGGAAGCATGTTCTGCTTTTCTGATCTACATAGGATTTATGTAACTTCGTCGGCCTTATCGATGCTCCTGTGGACAGAAAGCACAGGCCAACCGCCTGGGCCGCCTGCATCCCCAGCCTCACTCCAGGAGGCCCATAGCCAACCAACCTCTTGTTGATACTGTAAATATAGTCACAAGGTAGCCCCCTGAGTTGTCCTCACATGCACCCACCAGGAGATGGAGCATTGCTGTGTGCTCTGTGGGATTCATAATACTCCGTGGGCAGAACCTCCCATGAGGGGCCCACATTCTGCAAAGGTCAGCTTGGGAACATGAGCTGCGCGGCTGCCGGCGGCTGCCCGTTTAGGCAGAAGTCTCCAGCCAGCCTTTCCTCCTTCGGGGCAGCACGGCGTTTCCTCCAGCCAACGCTCTGGAGAGCAGCACCAGGTCCTTTTGGCACATTTTTCACCTTCCTCTTCTCCTCCTTTTGCCCCCCTCCCTCCCACCCCACACAGATCCTGTGCTGATTGACTAACATCCGCCCGTTCGTGTACCAGGGAATCAATCAAAAGATACCTTCCCACACAGCGCAGCTTTCTCCTCTCCCCCACAAGGCTCTGCTGCCTCTGACATTTTCGGCATGCCCAGACTGAGCCTGTTTGGAAGGATCCCGCCTCCTCCCATCAGTCTGGATTCAGGGCTGCGTCTGGGCACTCAACGCCCCACCGGCAGCTGCCCTGGAGTTCTGACGCTCGGCCGCGTCAACGCCGGCCTGGCTGGTTTTCCTTCGCACTCATCTGCTGAGCCCAGGCTTCCCCTGTGGGCTCTCCCCTCTGTTTGAATGGGCTCCCGGTCAGAAAGGGCTCCCTGAAGCCTTAGCTTCACACAGCTCAGCACTCGCAGCCTTTCGGCCGAAGGATGCTGGATAAGCGCAGTGGCCATCGGTGCACAAAAAGACACTCAGTTTAATGCAGCACTTCCCGAATAGCCTCAGACAGCCATCTTTGCGCACTGTACCTACTGGCCTTGACACTGTTCCTACGGGCCTTGACACTGTTCTCCTTTGCTCTAATGTTTTAAAACTTCCTTTCCTCCTTTCAGTGAGAGAATGGTGGGCTCAAGGACCTGGGCAGGGGAGGGGATTAGTACATGGGTTTCCTTTGGACTTTGGTAAAGTTATGGTTCTTTTTTTTTATTTTTGCCAAATTCTTCTCTTTCTCTCTAGAAGAGAAAGAACTTCCCTCTCACTGTCCATTTCCCCACATGGGTGCTCACTTCCTACTTGTCTGGTTCCAACTTACAGGCAGCTGCACACAGACAAAAAGGCTGCTTATTATAGCAAAACTCAACTGACACCTGTGTGTAATCGGGAAATGCAGAAACCCACAACGTTTAAAAATCCTCCATCCTTACAGTACAGGGGATAGCACCATTTCCACCGCAGGGGCATCTTTCCACTGTCTTCTCTGCTTCAAACACATAGAAGCAGCACATACACACAGATGCCTTTCTCTTTATACATGTACCTAAAAGTGGCTTGACTTTACATGTCTTGAGCCTTTTCCTATTTATTGTTATATGAATCTTAAATGCACGATTCTTCCTTGACCCAGCTAACCTCTAGAATAAGCAAGTATATCATTATGCATATATTAGAGTTTTCATTGTGCCCAATACCTTACTAGTCCCAAATTGGAGACAACTTAAATTCCCAACAACACAGGATTGGTGAAACAAATTGTGGAATAACTGTGCAATGTAATATATGCTATGAGAATATTAAAAATGGTGACATAAAAACATATGTATTAATATACAAACATGGGCATGAAATACTGAGAAGATCACAAAATAGTATGCATATTATGATAAATTCGCCCATATAAATCATATTTTGAAAGAATATCCAAAATATTTATAACATTTATCTCTAGGTAGGTACTTTGTAAGTAATATATGTTTTAGCTAGTCTGATTATGTTATTATTTTTATAATCAACATTTATGTTCAAGTTAAAAGTTAATTGGGGAAAATATATTAGAGATAATATTTTCCATATCATTTTTTTCCTAAAAAAAAACAATTAATGACAAGGTATCACATGTAGTTAACTTTTTCCCTATCTCAGCTCCTTCACTGTGAGGGGGAAGGGGAGAAGTGTGGCTTATAGGCAAGAAGTACACGAGCAACTTAGGGACAAGCTGGAGTCATAATTCGTGTCCTCTGCTTCAAAGCCCTAAATCCTGTGCTGTTTTCCAGTTGTTATACATCCAGAAACACATATAATGGATTATAAGAGTACGGTGAGGATGTGTTTGTGTATAACATAGGCATACAATTTCACATTATGGCTTTCAAAAGGGCAGTTGGGGGGTTGACTTGTAAAATGGCCGGTTTACATTTCTAGGTCCCTCTCGCCATCCCTTTGAACTTGAAAACCATTTCTTACTCTAACCTCATCTCAATTTGCTCTGCACCAGTTGTTCTTAAACAGCGGTCCTCAATAGGCAGTGTCAGCAGCACACGGAAAGTGCAAATCCTCGGGCCTGTGAACCAGAATCTCTGCAGTGGGCCAGCCACTGGCGGCTCTGGTGCTCGCCTAAGTTCGAGAGTCTCCGCTCTAATAAACCCCACTAGCAGTATCAGCAGGCAAAACCAAGATTAGACAAAAACCAACCGATGGGCAAACTAGAATAGACCTTATTTCTCATGACTGTCCTTCCTTTCTGCCTAAACTACCTCTTCTTCCCCCAAATAATCCACATAATAGTTAAGAATGTAGGTTCCAGAGTCAGATTGCCTGGCCTCCAATTTCAATGCATGACCGTGAGCCAACTACATTGCATCTTAGTGTCCACTCTCTCTCCTATGAAATGGGTTGAGAATCACGGCACCTATCTCCTAGCACTATTACACATGCAGACGTGGGTGCCTGGTTATATGAAGCATATATATGTGTATTTAGCCACCTTTATTATCCCCTACCCCACCTTCTATGCTGCGTTTTGGGCCTGCCCAGCAGAACCACTGTGTATGCGCTCTGAGTGCCGTTCACACTTACAGGTCCTGCGCTCAGTCTCCTAGATTTTCTAGGTTTGTAATATTTTTTATATTCCATTCTGTACTAATGATTATTCATTGTTGTGGGTTGAATTGTGTCTCCCTGAAAATGTATGTGCAAGTTTGAACCCCCAGTGCCCGTGAATGTGAACTTGTTGGAAGCATCGCCTTTGCAGATACAATCAAGTTAACATGAGGTCACACTGGATTAGAGTAAACCTTGATTCAATGACTAGTGTCCTTCTAAGATGATGGAAATTTGAACACAGATGCACCCAGGAAGGCAGACGTGTGAAGCTGAGGTTTGAGATATGCTGCTATGAGCCAAAGAAAGTCAAGGTTGTCAGTAACCACAGAATTAGAAAGGGTCAGGGAAGGCTCTTCCCCTAGAGTCTTCAGAGACAGCGGGGCCTGCCAACATCTTGATTTTGGACTTCCAGCCTCGAAAACCATGATACAATAAATCTCTGTTATTTTAAGCCAGTCAGTTTGTAGCAATTTGTTATTGCATCCCTAGGAAACTAATACATTAATGGTTTGATATATGGGTCCGGTAGTTCACATATATTAACATCCTACTTATCCGGAAGACACGTTTTCAGCAATATAGAGAATAGTCATGAGCCCTGGACTTGAAGTCAAAAGCCTTGGCTCTAAATCACAACCTTAATACTTCCTAGCTGTGCAAGTCTGTATAGGTTCCTAAGCTCTCTGCGCTTAACCTCCTCACATATGAGGCTACCAGAAAAAAATACAGAACACTCAGTGAAATACGAATGTCAGATCAATAGCACATTACTTTTCCTGTAATTATGTGCCATTCGAGTATATCTCAGGAGACCTACTTATACTGAACAATAAATATTTATTTGTGCCAAATTCAACATTAACTGGGAAGTTCTGAAATCTTATTTGCTAAGTCTGAAAACCCTACTCACGTGAAAGTACAGTGAATAATATCTAATTTGCACTCTTACTGAAAAAATTAAAGGAAAACTATATGGGAAAATGCCTATTACTTTCTAAGTGCCCAATAAATGTAAATAATGATACATCAGCAGAAATGATCTTTGAGAGACTCACATAGAGAGCATAAGTTACTTCAGAGGAGAACTCTTGGGCCATCACTCAGCCACTACTTACATCGCGTTTCCACAGGCGTGATCTATCTGGTTTAATTAGAAGAGGGTTGTTGAAGGCAGCTAGAGGTGAGATCGTGGGTAGTAGCTAATAGAAACACACACAACACATATTCATGTTACATACGTAATTATGTATTTGCATCTGCTTTTTAGAGCCCTCTTTACATGCTTTACTTCCAAGTATGTATAATTAGTGTATAATCATGCTATAATGAAGTTATATCAGTAAAGTGTGTAAAGAACAATTATACAAAGCAGAGACACCACACTTGCAAAGCCATCGTTTGGTGTCAGTTAGTGTGGGGTTGGGGAAGCAACCTTACGCTGCAAGAATGCCCAAGTATATCATGATTTCATCAATCATAGTGCAGTGATTAATGACAATAATTACAACTCCGTGTCATTGGATAAAGGTTAACTCGCATTTGTTATGCCATCTCTGTGACAGCAGGACTGTGGGCAGCATGTCAGAAACATTTTCTCTCTAAAACAAAAATCTCAGTAGGCTTCGGCAACAAAAGAATAATTCTCACTCATCTAGACATTTTACTGCTCAGTAGGCGAAATCTCAGCGTATTCCAAGAGTGGTGTTCCAGACGTAGAAGGCCTTCATCAGAAAATTCCCAGTATTTTACACCCTGGGGGAGCCCCTCAACTGTCAACAAGAGGGTAGTTGCTTAATTTTGCCTCCACAGATAACTGGTCTACAAAAATATTTTTAGGTTACTGACTTCAAGTCAACCTATTAATATTGAGTAATTCATTAACTAATGTTGAGTGGAGAAAAGTGAGAAATATAAGGCAAAGAAAATTCTCTTGAATAAAGGCTATTGGAGTCACGTCGCTCCCTCCTCTAAATGCCAGAATCCAATTCCAAATACATATGGTGCCAATTTCTCTGAGACGAATATTTGTAGACCCCATCAAGAGTTATTAACTATTGAATAAAATGGAATAGAAAATACAGTCTTTCAACTCCAGAGCTTACAAACAGAAAATATGCATCTATGAGGCCATGTAGAAATACAAATATTAGTCCCATACTAATAAAATGTTATACGTTTAGCCTGCAATTTCCAACTTGTTTGAAAGCAGAAACCTTTTTTTTTTTTTTTCATTTCAAGGAATCTCTACTAATGTTCAGGGGGAAATCCTTGGGAAACACTGGACTACAGGACCCCATCACCCTTGTTGAACCACTGCCTGGGCTCTCAGCATTGTCTCCAGTCTCTGCTACCCAAACATTTTGAACTTACACCATGGTGGAAGCAAGTTTTAGTTTTTCTAAGCAAAAGTTATTCCAAGTGGGATGTGCATAACCCAAGAAGAATATAAAAATGTATTGGGTATTAAAAAATTTTTGCAATTTCTGCTCCTATTTGATCTAAAAATTAAAATAAATGAATTTTATACAAATATCTAATATACAGATTAACATGCATATTCATGTTATGTACACACATGTTATATGTATATGTATATAAAATGATATGTGAATACTAAGGTATACACTCAGAGTTTCTTACCTTAACGGGGTGTACAATTCATTCATTCATTCATTTATATATGGTTGTGTGTGTACAATTTAAAGTAAAGGGATCACTGTTCTAAAAATCCCAAGATGTCCTTTTTTATGCTGTTCCCATTGCCATTTTTTCATTATGTGTAAGCCTATTCCATGAGATTATAAATTCCTTAAAAGATCTTTGTATCCCCCTGAGCCATTAATGTATTAGGGATTCAATAAAGATTTGTTGAGTAAATGAACACTGAGTAAATGATTTCCCAAGCTTGGATGGTTAGCTTGAATCACATACAAAGGAAATCTGAAATAGAGAGTCACCTTTCTGCCAATTTTGATTCCCTCTGCCAAACTCATACCCTACCAGCCAAATATTCCCTATCTTGCATTTGTCCAGTTTGGTTTTCAGAGGATAACTAGGCAATTTTCCCTTTATATCAATTTCTGTCTGGTCTTCAAAGCTTCCATAAATGAGAATGCAGAAGATAATCATAGCTAGAAATTATAAGCTATGGGAACATGTAAAAATTGTAATTATTTATTGAGGGAAAGATAATTAACTGACAGATGCCTTGCCCTAATTATAACACGCGGTCAATTACTTGGCCCCATTTATCAAGATCTCCAACTTTTCCAGATCATTTTGCTGCTCAAATTAGTATGTGTAAGATATTTTTTTCCACTCCCTTCATTAGACTAATGTGTTTCTCCCCTTGGAAGCTCAGAGATGATTACGGAGTCTTGTTCTCCTGCATAACATTTCTTCTCCAGGCACTTTCCCATGGAAGGGAAAGGCTTGAGACAGCTCTCGAGATTTTTCCACATCTGTATAGATTCAAGTTGCTTCATATATACCTTAATTATATGTTTTTAAAAATATAAATAAAAATTACATCCAATTAAACAAAGGCCAGCTGGAGAGATTTGTGTTACAGAAGAGACTTCCTATGGACAAAACCTATGAAATATTTAAAAAATAAGAAGTGACCTCCACTTTGGGTAAGTCTCGCAGAATAAACAGGTCCAGGATTATTTATGAGTAAGTGATTTTTCAAGGTTCTGTTATACTGTTCAGAGATGGGAATGCTGCCTCTGTATGAAGACTGCCAAGGACACAGAAGAGACATAGTGGTGATTTATCCACTTGTTTGTATTTTATACTGTGCCACAGAGCGAAGAGAGGAGGGCTAGTTCTATCTTGAATTATGACTGAGAAAAGGCATTGAGTTGTGGGTTGGTGAAATCACACGGAGAATACCGCAGTCAAGTTGGGGCATCGCAGTCACAGAACGAAGGCAGTTACATGATTTGGAGGGAGTTCAGAGACAAACAAGAAGAACGATAAAGGTATTGGAAGATATGACATATGGCAAGATTGATGCCCCAAACTATCTACGCATAAGTATAGCTTGCCAGAGGGATGACTAAGGTGATGACATGATAATACTTGAAAAGCATAAACAACCAAGGAGCAGAAAGATAACTAGGTTTGGAGGTGCTCATAGCTTAGAGATGAATAATTCATGGTCTCAAGGGCGGAAGGAAAAGTTTAGTTTGCATATCAAGAAATGACTGCTCACAATGAGCTTAATTAAACTAAACGGGGCTCTTTTTAAACCAAAATTTCTTAATTATTTTTAGATTAGGAGCTGCACTAGAAAAAGAAGAAAAGAAACGGAGCTCTGGGGAGTAGAGGGTAACCCACAATTACTATGCCTTCCTGGGACCAGAGAGTCTTTGTAGGAAATCTACCTAGCAGAGCAGAGCTATCTGGAAGTACTTTTTGTAACTACAATGTTGATGTCAAATCATCAACAGAATAGAGGAAAACATCTGACATTTTGATATAACCCCTTCTTACAGGTATATAAAGGAGTTGAAAAACATTTGAGAAAATATAGGGACTGAAATATTATAATTCATAATTCTTTTTAGGGGTTCTCATTCCATAAAAGTATTGGAATCTCTAGTCCTCTTTTTCTTCTCTTTACTTTTCTTTTCTTTTCTTTTCTTTTCTTTTCCTTTCTTTGCTTTTCCTAACTCTCTTTTTATTTATTTATTTATTTTTTACCAAATAAGTGCCTAGGATGAGAAAATCCAGCAATTCTTATTTGACTAGAAAAGCTAAGTCACTTATCTTCTTTTAATAAGTGCTAATGTTTAAAAACATACTTTAACCAAATATTTCTTTCTCTCTTCGTCTCTTCAGATACCCTTATAGCCCAGTGGTCAGCAAATATTTGTTTGTAAAGTCCGGGAAAGCAAATATTCCAGGCTGTGCAGGTCATATTGTCTCTGTCATAAGGAGTCAACTTTGCTGCTGTAGCAGAAATCAGCTATGGACAAATCATAAATGAATGGGTGTGACTGTGTCCCAATAACACTTTATGGACACAAATTAGAATTTCATTCATTTTCATAGGTCATAAAATACTGTCCTGTTTCTCCCAAACCATTTTAAAACTATAGAAAGTCTATATTTTGTTAGCTCAAGAATGGTACAGAAAGTAACAGTGGGTTAGATTTTCAAACTTAGTCAATGAATAGTGTTTTCCACTTTATTTTCAGTCACATTATTCTTTACAGAACTAAGAAAGTTTGGGTCCTAATGTTCACGTATTAAAATCTCTGAATAAAAGGCAGTTAGGAAGAAAAGGTTCTCCAGCCACAACTGGATTGATGGAAATTTGTGAAAAGCCATAATGATGACTCTGAGGGGGAGAAGGAAAATGTATCACTGTTACTTGCAATTACCCTGGGGCCTCTGTAAAATACCAACTGCTCTTACTTCATTGAACTAATCAGGTAGGTTTCCCAAAAAGAAAAGAACAAGGAATACAAATGCAAATGTTCCCTCCCTACTCTACACATATGTGTTTTTTTTTTAAGTTTCCCTGAAAGAAAAACAAAATTTCTCCTTCTGTGCTGCAGGGATGGAACAGAAAATGCACCTTCTTCCACAGCCACTGAGACCCACTTTTTGGATGTTTGAGCCACGTAGGCCTCCTTTCTGCAGGTTAGACAGCAGTTGACAAGGCACTAGGTATTTCCTTTTGCTTCTGAGTCACCACAACGTAGATACAATGTTCCTAAACTGTGAAAAAGTAGAGCGAATAAATGCAAAGTCGCCATCAGACTTAATTAGATATCCTTATAAATCTGAATGTTCATCAAAATGGTCATTTGGAGCACTACAAAAATAAGCTGCAATCTCAGAGAGTGTCCAGAGCTCAGATGATTATCTCCATGGAATTACTTTCTTAAAATGATGCCTCCAGCGCAGATGGTGCGTCACAGGTGTGGTGGCCTAAATGTTTATCCTGCTTGGTCCAGTAGAGAAAGTCACGGCTTCAGTTTCTGGCACTCTGAAGCCATGTGAGTAAAAAAGCCTCATGTGTGAATACATGCATATCTGTGCATGTAAATGATTTTTCCGTTCAACATTACATAGTTTAGTAAAAATAAGTTGGGGCTTCATGGCGGCAACTTTTACTCAAATTTATAGCAACAGTTTGTTTTTCAATGTATTTTTAATAAGTGTACAACATCGAATTTGGTAATGTTAAATAAAGTTGAAGAATAACTATTTTATAATTTTGAATGTTTATGTGCTAATAAGGTAATAATTTTATCCCTGGTGGGAAAAAATATTTTAGAGCACATGTTTAATATAAAAAAAGAAGAAAAGCACCTACAATTTAACAGTTCTAAGTCCAGTTGAATTATTATCATTTTCGAAATCATGTGAAGCAACGAGCATTTATAATAAAGGAATATTGTCTTTGCAAAGCCATGTAGATTTTGATCACTGCCGCTAGCTTAACTGCAATTCCATACCACTGTAGACAGTGTGCGATGAAATGAGAAAATATTGTCTCTTCTGGAGAACACCCGTAGTAATTTGGATAAATGGATATGGGTAATGAAGTAAAATGTAATGAGTTTCCAGATCTCTAGGAAAATAAAAATGGAAAATACATAAAAGTGAAGACACGTTGTGGTTTAAGAACAAATAGATTTGCAAAGGAGGATGGAGACCAGAGGCTTTCAAAAGAAAAAGGACTACTATATATATGAAATTTCCTTTTACATAAATCTAATGGTAACCACACACACACACAAAAACCC
Source organism: Carollia perspicillata (assembly GCA_004027735.1). Lineage (NCBI taxonomy): Eukaryota > Metazoa > Chordata > Mammalia > Chiroptera > Phyllostomidae > Carollia > Carollia perspicillata. The sequence goes on from PVKM010011642.1 coordinate 26,520, forward strand.
CAAACTGAAGCAGTTAGCATAGAAAAAGAAGAAATGGAGGAGAAAAGTGTGGAAAATCACAAAACTAAAGCAATAGACAGAAACAGAAAGGAAAAGAACCAACAGAGGCACAGAGATACCGAAAACAAAAGGCGAAATCGCTGTGGGAACCCTGCATACATCGACAATTACTAAATGTTAATGGACTGAATTCACCAATAAAGAGGTTCAGCGTAGCAGATAGGATCAAAAAATGAAATGCAACCATATGCTGCCTTCAGGAGATGCGTCTAAGCTGCAAAGACAAAGGCAGATTCAAAGAGAAAGGGCAGAAAATGATTCTCCATGCAAACAACATCCCCAGAAAAGCAGACGTAGCCATACTTACATTTGGCAACGTAGATTTCAAGGTAACAAGAGACAAAGACAGAGATTTTCTGAAGATAAAAGGAAACCTACATCAAGAAGACAAGATACTTTTTAATATATATGCACCAAATCAGGGATCACCAAAATATATAAAGCATGGATAGACCTGGAGACCATCATGCTAAATGAAATAAACCAGCCAGAGAAAGACAAGCACCATATGATTTTGCTCCCATGTGAAATCTACCGAACAAACTGCACTAACAAACCCATAGAGACAGATTCATAGCTGGAGAACAGACTGACATCTGTCAGAGGGGCAGGGGGTGGGGGGGCAAGGGTACGGGAGGGTACATGGGGACAGAAGGAGACTTGCCTTGGGGTGGTGAACACACAATACAACAGACAATATACAATGAAGTATTATAGAATTGTACACCTGAAACTGATATAATTTTATTCACCAATACTACCCCGATAAATTCAATGTAAATAAGTAAATAAATCCTGCAGATAGGTCTTCGGAACATTTTTCATGACTCAGAAACGTTCTCTTTAAAATAAAATAAAACTATTGACTTTCTTTTTCCCGCCACCCCAAACACATGCGTCACCTGGTTTTCTCCTGTCGCCCCTCACCCCCCACTGCCTTCTCCCATCAGCTACGCTGAGACTTGCCGTTTATCAACTACCAGTTGGTTTTACAGGCTTATCACCATAGGGGACTGAGTCCATTTTTCTAAGATTTTTCAGGTCTTTGAAGATCAGAATGCTCACATAGAGACTGGGACACATGTCTCTTTGATGCCTTTCCAGGTCACTCTGTATGGCCACTGCTGTGTCTGAACAATGGGAGTGTGAGAAGAGGGGCGAACAATAACCAGGCTGGATAGATGATACTCCAGCCCCTTGCACTGCACGTTCGCCGTGAAAATGTTTTACAAACCTCTAGGCAACCTCCGTTTTAAAAAAGCAGCGATTTTACTGTACATGCAGCATCTACCTGTGGATTGTGCAAACTGAAAAATAAGTGAGCACATCTAGAGTCCCCTGAAGATTCAATATGATGTGAGGATTTTTTAAGTTAAAAACAACAAAATTCAGACTAACAAAATGTATTTAATTAGTATTCAATGTAAATGTGGGGATTGATTGGGTACTGTGTTAAGCCATTTAGATAGCTACATATCAGCAACCAAAACATCAATATAGTCTGTCTTGCCAAAAAAAGCCCCATTAATATGGCTAAAAGCAGAGACCATTAATTCCATGGGGTGTCAAATTTTGAAGAGGTATAGATTATAGAAAGGCAGAACATATCTTACTGTGTCTTATTTTTGTCTTTTATTTGTTTCATTGCTAAGTATTTTAATGACTATAACAATGGAAAATGTTACAATAATTTTGTAAATAACTAAGAAAAGAAACCAACTCCTATTATTAATGTGCCTTACTAATGTTTTAACATTATAAATGAAAGTGGATTTTATTTTTCTCTCCCAAACACACAACCGGATAAAAAGTGAAAATTTAATTCAACTGGGTTTTAGGGACTATGCAATTCTAAATAAACATCTGGGTTTTCTTTTAACCAAATATATTGTTTGCTTTTAAACCACATACAATGAATATATTTAAATAATTTTTAAGAACATGTAAACCAGGAGGGTTTTATATGAAGACCATGAGAAAGAAATGAGACTGATTTTTCTTGTGTGTTCTATAAATTTACTCTGAAAGCAATTTAAAAAAAAGTTAAAAAATATATTTAGCATCCATGGAACATATTGTATGTTGGGTTAAACATTTCAGCCTCTAGCCAAAAATTGTCTCATGATTTTAAGAAACTAACTGTAGCTCTCTAAGCTTCAGTCTCCTCACTTATAAAATAAAGTTGATGATGTACCTGTCACATAGATTTGTAAGGACTGCTTAAATTACAGGTGTAGAGAGTCTGGCAAGAATATGACATATTGTAAGTGCATGGTACCTTCTAGCTGCTATCATTGCTGCTATCTTTATCGTTATCATTGCCATCCTCCAGCATTCTGTTGGGCTTGTCAAAATCAGTATTTTTACTTGACATCACACAACTTCAGAGCTCACCTTCATAATAGTGTGATGGTAGTTTCCGATGCGCTTCAGGGAAGGTGAGCAGACTATTGAGACAGCTGTAGAGAAATCTCGAAAGCTATTCTACACGCAGATCAAAGTAGTTAGGAGAAGGAAAATGCATGCACAACATGAGGAAACCATATGATGGGACGTGTTAGTAATTTTATATCAAATTAGGAAAAGTTGCCACATTGTCAACATTCATAGTGGTGTCTTGGAGTGCCTACGCAGGCCCTGCGGATATTTTGATGTTCAGCAGCTTGGACTTTTTTTCTATTTATAAAAAAAGAAAAACCAAAAGAATAAATACTACACTCAACTTGTCCCTGATGAGAACACGTTCAGCTCTCAAGAAGAGCCTGCAAAGAGGCCTTTGAATCCCCGCTCAGTTGTGCGCGTGTATAAACCCTTAGGGATTAGCTTCTCATTGACAAGTAAGCCCGGGAAAGGTCTTGTACTTGGTACGGGTTCTTGTTAATAAATGTTAAAACAGTTATCTAGAAAATTTGGTGTTTATTAGATACAAGTTCTGAGCAAACCAAAATCCAAATCGAAGAACAGCTTTCAGACTTGGGAGGTTTTCTGTCTGTTTCATAAAAGTACAAGAAGAAGCATACATTGCCAGGCTCATTTAAATAGAAAGACTCCACAGAGCATTCAGTACCTCCTTATGTGAATTTTCGGTAGGGAAAAAAATAGGTCTTTCATGAAAAATAATCTTCAACTACTCCATTCCACTCAGAATTCATAATTATGCTTAATCTGCCGCTCCTTTTGGCTCGTTTACAGGTTCTGTTGGCAGGTAGTGAATGCAAAAGCATTTTAATGGGGGAGTCCCCTGGGAATGGAGCAAAAGTTTTGAGCATTTATCGTTTCACAATGGAGTATGGCCAGCTGTTGGGTGCCCTGAGCACCAGGGCCACAACTTCCCCAAAGCAGCCATTTGCACAGATGGTTTCAGGTCAGCAAACTGGAAAGGAAGAGGCTGCCTCTGAGCAAAGGACGGCCTCAGTGTGAGAGCGGGAAGCAGGCCATTGAGTGAGACCGCCAGCAGCAAAGCCAGACAGGAAAGCCCTCAGCGCGATAGGATGCCCAGCTCCAGGTACCTCCTGTCTGCTTTCTTTTTGGCAGAGGACTGCCCCAAGGGGCAAGTGCTAATGAGAGAGGCTCTCAGAGATGGGACTTGCTAGGATCCATCAAAGGACCCATTGAAAGCTGCACCGTCTCCACCACCCACTCAGGAGCTGCCAAACCAGATTCAGTTACTGTCTTCTCCGCATACCTTAAAGGTATGATTACTTGCAGACCAAAAGGACAGTCTGGGAGGAAAGGAAGACTTTTTAATTGTGTATGTGTTGCATATTGACATTTTTTGTGTGTATTTTGTTTGTGTATTTTATTTTATATTTAAAATAAATTTAAAGGAATCCATTCCAAAGAGAATACTCTTTTTATCAAAATCATTCACTCACTTATTCATTCACTCATTCGTTTAAATAGATACCTTTGAATGTTTAGGGTGTTAGATTAGAAATTTAGATTATCAGTCACCTGTGCCCTTTCTGAGAATAAAGCTGTTATCAAAAAAGAGAGACTTCTTTAGCTATTATTTTAATAAAAGACACTCATTCTCCAGCTGCCAGCCTTTTACAGAAACACTGCATGTTTTGTTTTTTTTTCTTTTAGGAAAAAGATTTTTACAAACAAAGTGTAGTATGTTTTCTCATTTGATCTCTATAGTCCCTTAATCCTATATATAACATATATGTGTGTGTACATACACATACATACATTTATTCATTAATAAAATAATTTGTTAAAGCGCCTTTTATGTGTTGGGCTCCAGACTAAATGCTGGAGTTGGAAACGGGAGTAGAACATAGTCCAGACCTCCTGAAACTCTCCCTGAAAGTGGGAAAATGTGCAAAACAGCAAGTCCAGTGCTGGAAGCCATTAAAGGCTCCGAAAGAGTGTGTATTAGTTACAATACCCAAAAGAAAATGACCATTTGTACCAGAGAAGGTGTTAGAGAAAATTTCCTAACTTGGATCCCCCTTTTATTCTTCAATTTTTATTTAAAAATACCAATAGTAATGAGTTCTGAATTTTTACCCATTTAAATCATAATGAGTAAGGTTCACGGAGTAGCAAATGTACAATGACCACACTGTGATCAGGGACCATAGAGTTCTTGACTGTTCAGACCCTAAGGCTGGAGAGCCTGACTCCAATGTCTGTGTTTATGCACAGGGAACCTGTGGCCTTCATAGTGAAGATGTCTAGGGTCATCGGCTTGGGTCTTCAGGTACCTCATGACATTAGAGAGACCCAAGCAGCTCAATGTACAATTTAAAAGGGAAGAAGAAAACCTAGATCATGAGAGTTTAATTTAAATCATCTCCAGGAAACTTAGAGAAAACCAAAGTGAGAAGAGTGTACCTTATATTGCAACGCTATCTTTTCCTTTTTCTTATGTGTCTCCCACTGTTTTCCTTACCAGTCTAGATGGGACTCAAAGCTTTCATAGCAATGACCGTATTAGCACTGACACAGACTTCTGGGTCCTTCTGACCCATGTGATGTTGTTCTCGCTCTCACCCAACATATTTCCCCACAGTGGTTTTCATTCAGAGCCTTGAACTCGGCACTATATCCCTGACTTTGCACCTCTTACTGCTTGTCCAAAAGATACAGAATAATATACATATATACATGATACATACATACATAAATACCTATAAAATCTTCTGCCATTCTCCCTCCTTTCTGGCTCAGAATCAGGTAACGTGCTCTTCCCTGTGCCTTGGACACTCTGACCACATTTTCCTCCAGTTACTCATGTCCTTGTTCAAATGTCCCCTCCAAAACCGTGATCTATTTTAAAGGGCCTTCCCCTTCTCGCCCCACTTAATCTTGTTGCTTAATCTGAATCCTGTGAGAGGAAGTTGTCGCTTTACCTCTAAACACTTTATCTCTTCTTATTGTCTGAAATATTTACCCTGTATTCATACGCCTCTTTGTCTTCCCTTCAATAAGGTAAGCAGGGACTTTGTCACAATGTGCATACTTTATGCCCAACCTAGATGTATGTTAAGTAATTAATTAATGCATATGTTATATTATGATTAATAAAAATACATATTTGACCATTCAGATGACCCCCCAAAAATTCTGACATATATTTGGTCTTCTTTTATAATCCCTGGCTCACAGCTCTCCACACCCTTGGAATTTCCAGAGCAATAAGGATAAATTTTGTTATATTTGGTCTCGTATTCAGTGTTTGAAAACTTTCAAAGCCCTAGAGGTAAGATGGGTGTTTGGTTATTTATAACAAGCCTTTCCATAACAACTTGGTTTATGTTGATGAAGGTGGCTTTTGCAAAGTATGTAGGATGCGAACTAAATGCAAGGTGAACCGACCTGAATAGATCGTTGGAACATTCATACCCACCCTCTGATCTCCAGGGAGGTGAGAGGAATAGAGATTGAATCAATTGCCAATGGCCAATGAGTTAATCAATCATGCTTACATAAGGAACTCTCTAAAACCCCCCAAAAGGGGGGGCTCAGAGAGCTTCCACATGCCACCATGCCTGGGCCTCGAGCTCCACAAGGACAGAAGCTCCTTTTTGGGGGACCTCGTCTATATAGTTCTTCATCTGGCTATTGATGTGTATCCTTTAATATCCTTTGTAATACATTGATAATCTAGTGATCACAATGATTTCCTGAGTACTATGAGCCATTCTAGTAAATTAATCAAACCCAGGGAAGGGGACTTGGGAATTTCTGTTTTATAGCCAGTCGGTCAGACACCAGGTTAACAACCTGGGCTATCGGTTGGCATCTAAAGTAGAGGGTGGTCTTGGGTGCACTGAGTTTTTTACTGTGGAATCTGATACTACATCTTGGTAGAAA
>PVKM010011643.1:0-32919 GCA_004027735.1 Carollia perspicillata
TTGCCTCTCATGCTCCCCCGACTGGGGACCTGGCCTGCAACCCAGGCATGTGCCCTGACTGGGAATCGAACCAGCAACCCTCTGCTTCACAGGCCTGTGCTCAATCCACTGAGCCACACCAGCCAGGGCAGAGAAATACTTCTTTAATCCCTACTGAGAACACAAGTCCCGCCCTAACGGTATTCAAAGTCTGGTAGAAGAGACAACGTAATGTCAGTGAAAAACTGGAAAAGGAAAAGACAGTAGAGAGCAGTGCACCATGGAGAAAGGTAGGTTCATCGCAAGTCCTATTTATTAGCCGTTACATGGAAATCATATGGCAGAAGCTTTTGAAAGAGCAGCCTTCGAGCAAGAATCGAAGTGAACCTGCAAACCTCAGAGGCATCGAAGTGAACCTGCAAACCTCAGAGGCTTATTTGCAAATTTCAACTCTAAGCTTTAGCTGCGGCACGCCTAGTCCCCAGATGCTGAACGGATTTCAGCGCACTGTCATTCAGCTCAACGTCTGTGAGCCAGGAAACGCTCTCTGAGTGCCAGACGCTGCCCTGGGGAGTGGAAACTGGCTTAGAAGAGTCAGGCACAGTCTTTTCCTGTGTAGCTCATGGTATAGCTGAAAAGACAGCTATGAAACAAACTATTTCACGCAGTTATGTCATTTAAACTGTGCCAAGTGGTAGAAACGGATACAAGATGCTCTGGGAGTAAATAACAGAGAATGATCAGATTTCAATAACCACCTGGTTTTTATTTGAAAAAATATAGACTGTGTAGGTTTTAGAAAAATCAAGTTACCAAAACAGAAACATGCTGCAAAACCGTCATGAGAGCTGCACGTGTGGATTTGGGTAAATGCACCCCCCCCCCCCCCCCCCCCACACACACACACACAGGCTATCTGTGAACTTCAGCATCGTCAGTAGAGACTTTGGGAAGGTAATTTCTGTTGAGTTCTTTGACAGCGTCACTTTTCTCAAGTTCTGAAAAGGACAGGTGACTTGGAAATTCTGAACTAGTTCAAGACAGCAGGGGCCTTAACTCATCGGCTGAGCTTTCTAAGTAGCTAACAAGTAACTGGTCGATCTCTGAAGGAGCTCATCCAGCAGGAGGCAGAGACTCATCACTGGGATTTCTCTCTAGTTTTCACACTGGAATACTTCATGAATTCTTTAAGAACCAATGTACAAGTTTTACCAACCTGAAATTGAACCAAGTCAATATTTCTAAATTTTTGCCTCAAAATCATATCATAATGCTCTAGACAACCATAAACTGTACTGCAAAAAAAAAAAAAAAAAAGTTTAACAGTTACATTTTAGGAAAACAAAAAAATTATTTTGAGATGCACTAAATATGAAAATGAGAGAAAATGAGTTGAATGGAGAACTAAGAGTTTTAAATAAAGGAGATTTTTAAAGTGAAAGCATTTAGAACTGTCCTCAAACTGATAGGAATGGGTGGGGGAAGTTCGGTAGACACGACTGTAGGACAGGCCAACAGGAGTCTGTTTGGGGGACAGGACTATTACGGTCAGTCAGACGTCAAGTTCATGTTCCTGTCAGTTCATTGGACAAATGCTCACTTAGAGACTGACCAGGGGCCAGATCACAACATGTCTATAACCATGGCTACTTTTCTAAAAGCAAAAACTTAAGAAATAAAGTAATTTATTTTTCCCTTTTCTTATTTCAATTGTAGAAATAATATATGATTTATTCTTACTGCTAAAAGTTTAATAGAGGGAGTTCTAGTCCCTATAGACCTATGACAGCAACATAATTCTTCATTTTTCCACTTACATTTCTGGCTGAGTAACATACGTGAATATAAACTGTATTTAAATATCTCTAAGCTACATTTTCATAGATGAGGAGACAGAGACAATTACGCATTCTAAATGGTAAGTGCTGCCAAAGGGAAAGACAGGCGAAAAGCCCACAAGGGTGAAGAAAACCAAAAGTTCAGAAGGGCTGGATATGGGAAGATCTCAGAAGACTTCATTAAACATTCCCATCATATATGTTGATAGAGATATAGATACATAGATATATAGATATAGATATATTCATCATCTATATATTCAGAAATAAATCAGTAAATATTCCCACCCAAAGGGAGAAAACCCTACCTGGGAGGGGCCTGTCTGAGAACTGAGCAGAGTGAGCCTACTAAGGGCACAGGGAGCAGGCTCAGAAAGTGCCTGGTGTGCAGACAGGAAGAAGAGGTAGCTCGATTTGAAAGCTTCAGCGAAATGCGATTTCTAAAAGTGAGTCCAATATTCCGGAAGACAAAGAAAGAGTATAGAGAGGGTTAGGAAGGTCGAGGCAGTAAATCTCTCCCAGTGCTCTAAGCTCTGGAAGCAGAGACACAGTGACTGCCGGGAAGGGCCGTCTGTTGATCCGCAGGCAGAAATAACACTGACGCAACCCCAGGGGGTGGAGTCTGGCACATTTCCCGCCCTGCCCTGCAGTGACTCGACAAGCAAGTTCATCTCCTAAAACAAAGGTAAAATGAGAAAGAAATCCTCTCCCTATGTACCAAGATCTAAGGTGTAGTGTTTGCTTAGTTCCATTTTGTCCTCTGTTGTTCTGACCTCTTATATCCTTACTGATTTTGGGGCTGATATTTTTACTATTTATTGAGAGAGATGTGAAGAATTCGTTAAGAAAATGGTGTTTAAAAAAATGGAACTTTCCTTCTGATGGTGTATATTCACTAGAAAAAGTATTTCCAGAAAGGTAATGAAAAATTATAATAACATTTTGAACTCAAAGAAGAAACAAGAAAGAAAGAAAAAAAGGTTATTGATTAAAATGTTAGCTATTTAGAAAAACCAAAAGCATAGTGTACAGATTAAATTGACAGAAAATAAGACAAAATATGTCTTATTTTAATAAAAAGCATAGTGTACAGATTAAATTGACAGAAAATAAGACAAAATATGTCCAAAAAACAGGAAGATAATAAAAATATAAAAATACTCTCAGTACTAAAGAACTAAAGAAAATAAATGCCACTCAGAAATGAGTGGGATTAAACTTGACACCATAGTAAAAGGTACAGGAAATGTGCAAGAAAAAAAGGAGAGAAAAAGACTATAAAGTGATGTGATAGAAAAAATAAAATCTAATATGTATTTAACTGGTACCCCATAAAGGTAACGTAAATAAATCAACAAATAATATAATAGTATAAATATTAGAAAATGGAATGAGAAAACCTAGTTTGGACAAAGAAGAACACCTGAACCCAGACTGGTATAGATTTTCCTACCACAGGTGGTTCTGAAAGAACCGAATTTCAAGAAGGAGAGTTCTGGGTTTTCTAGAATTTATTCTCTAACCTGGTGAGATTCAAAAGTACTGATAACTTTTTTTCCAGTGGTAAAGAGGGCTCTCGCAGTCCACAGCGTGGTGTGGCATTAGAAATATGCAAACCGTTGCCAGTGGATCCTGCTCACCCAGTATTTACAGAAAGCAGGGTTCTGGGTGACCATGCATTTGCTACCTTAATTTTGGAACATTTCAGTCCAGCTAAGGAATAGGATGACATTGACTGACTGTTCCTCATTGTGCTGGGGAGCACTGACAAAGACGATGTGTTCAGAGTTTACAATTTACAGTTCAAACTGCAATATTGTTACAGTCGAATGGGGAATAAATGGTCTTTTCAATAAATGTAACACGATCGGTTGGACAGCCACAGAGGAAAAGAAACTTCAATACCCTAAACCCCTGTGTCACTGAGGTGAGGGGCAAAAAAGGACCCTAAATTTCTCCCGTCCCTGCAAGCACACCACCTTTGCTCCCCTCACGTAAGAGGTCAAGTCTAATCGTTCCCCTTCCTGAGTCTGGTGACTTATTTAGACAAAGAGACATTAACAGATGTGATGCAAGCAGAGGCTTGAAGCACTCGCACATTTAGACGTTCCCTCTTTTGTTGCTGGAAACCTGAAAACCAGCACAAGAAGAAGCCTGGACTGCCTGCTGGAGATGGGAGACCAGGTGAGGGAGGCCCCGCCAACCTCACCATCCCAAGCAGCTGTGGAATGGTGAGCCAAGGGAAATGGTTGTTGGTTTGAGCTACTAAGTTTTGGGGTGGTTTGTTACACCAAAAAAGCTACCTGCTACAGTTACACTATCAAAATTAATTATTCCCTTTCTAAAAATAAAGACGCCATGATCAAGTAGTGAACAGCAGGGTGACTATAGTAAATAATGCAGTACTGCCCATGTGAAAGTGGCTGAGAGTAGATCTTTAAATTTCTCACCGCAAAAATAAAAAACATTTGTAACTGCGTGTGGTGACAAGTGTTAACTGGATTAATAGTGGTAATCATTTTGCAATATATACAAAAATCATATCATTATGTTGTACACCTGAAACTAATATAATGCCATATATCAATTATACCTCAATTAAAAAATTAATTTCATATGGATTATAGATCTAAAAGTGAACAGTAAATCACTAAAGCTTCTCGAAGAGCACATGGTCCAATCAAAATGTCTATGGTAATGAAAATATTCTCTATTTGCTTTGTCCAACAGGGTAGCCACTAAGTCACCTGTAGCTATGAAGCCCTTGAAATATGGCAAGTGAAATGGAGGGGCTAATTTTTTAATTTAATGTCACCTAACATTAATTAACCTAAGTTAATTAATTTAACTTAGTTTAAATAGCTACATGTAGCTAATTGCTATAGTATTTGACAGTGTAGTTCTGAAGGAAAACAATAATCCTTATCTTCAGAAACATTGGATTAAAGAAATCTATAAATAGGATAAAGAAAAGCAGTAGCTATATTGGAAAACATTGAATGACCAGTCCACATAAAAATTAAGATTTTTATTTGTAAAAAGATGTCATTAAGAATGAAACAGACAAGCTATAATGTGAGACAATATAATGAAAAACACATATAACTGACGAATGACTCATATCAAAAGTATATAAAGAACTAGTACAAACAAATTAGGAAAAAGTCCAATAGCTAATTAGCTAACAACTCGAGCAGTTACTTAAAAAGGAAGATATCCAAATGTCCAATAAACACTTGAGAAGATACCTGCTCTCATTAGGCAGAAGGGAAATGAAAATAAAACCATTGTGAGATACCACTGACCGCCCACTTAGAATGGCTACAATCAAAGGGCAAGCACCAGCAAGGCGCGTTTAGAAAACTTATGCATTGCTGATGTGAGTATAAAGTGGTAAAATTACTTTGGAAAGCTACGCAGTAGCATCTAGTAAAGTTTGAAATAAACTTATATAACAGCCCAGCGAGTCTATGTCTAGGTAAGTGGAGACATGGATACGTGTCCATCAAAAGACGTGCACAGGGGTTGGCAAAAGTCAGTTTACAGTTGTGAGTCTGTGAAACAGAGTGTATTCTTGTATTACTAGTAATTTATTCCTTTATTATTGTCCATACAAGCCACTGTAAACCTACTTTTTCCCATTCCTGTATGAGAGTGTTCACAGCGGCAATATTTTTAATAGCCAAAACTAGAATAACCCAACTATTCAACCATATAATATTTATAAAATGAAATATTATTATGTATAATGCAGTTGTCGAAAAATAAAGGTGAGGTGTCATGTACAGAAATGACAAGATCTCTTTGATATATTAATGTAAGAAAGAAGTAAAATCAATAACAAAATATAAGTAACAAGGGGGGAAAATCAGAGTATCAAATTATCTTTGCTTCATTTGGCATAATTTGTTCTCTACAGGGGCAGAGGAAGAAAAACCTGGGAGCTGACCTTCCTGTGTCTGCTTTTAATATTGTTTGGATGTTTGAAGCATAAAAAATTCATTACCTATTCAAAACTTAAATTTTGAAAAATTAAAATAACAAATTCAATAGTGCAAGACCATAATTGTAATTCCCCCTTTCCATCCAACCCTAATACTCAAGAGATAAAGATTATAGTCTGGTGACTATTGTTCCTGATCTTTTTGTAAGTAATCACAGACAAATATGTTGTATCAGTCAGCCATTTCGGCAATAATGCTGCATAATAAATGACCTCAAAAATCAGTGGCTCGGAACATTTCTTTTTATCAGTCAGGCTATTATGAAGCAGCCAGGGCAACTCTGCTTCAAGCCACTGTTCAGTTTAGGTTCATCCCAAGGGTTTTTCCTTTGGGACTATCAGCTACCAGGACTTGATTTTTCCCATGGCTGAGAGTGGACGTGTCAAAGACCAGGTGAAACCACACAAGCACATTTAAAGCGTCCGTTTCACATCATGCACTTTAACATTCCAGTAATCCAGACAAGCCTTGTTTCTATGGCCAAGCAAGACAACAGGCTGTAATATTTAGGCAGAAATAACTATAGGAATTTAGCGTATGATGAGGTCAGCATGTCATATAAAAAAAAGGGATATTGATATCAACTCTATTAGAGAGATGGAGGGATGAGTTAGGAATAATAAAGTGATCTCCTGTACATATATATGTACATACAAAAATATATCATTTTGATTTCTTTGGATTGCTTGACTTTGCTTGATGTTTTAATATCATCTTATTAGATATACTACCTTGAAACTTGTTTTTGTCAAAACTTAATATATTCTCAAAAGTTTTCCAGGAGGCCCTGGCTGGGTAGCTCAGTTGGTTAGAGCATCATCCTGACACAACAAGGTTGCAGGTTTGATCCCTGGTCGGGGCACCTACAAGAATCAACCAATGAGTGCATAAATAAGTGGAACAATGAATTGATGTTCTTCTCTCTCCCTTCCTCTCTCTCCAAAAATCAGTAAATAAAATTTTTTTAGTTCATAAAATTTTCCATAATATATGTAATCCTAGTTCAATACCCTAACTGCTGCATAATGTCCAAATGTGGCCACAGTTTACCCATCCATTATTGCATTGACCAACACTCAGTCTGTGCCCTGTCTTGCCCCACTGCAAACACTGGTGCAATGACTATCTCTCGATCTAAGTCTTCATGTATTATGAAATTCACCACGCATTTTCCTCTAAAACATGCACAGTGAAGTAAGCAGTCATCTGATAACATCCTTTGGAAGGAAGCTATAACTGTTTGCTATGTTTACCTGCAGGGCCTGATACGGAGAAAGTATCAAGTGAAGAATGATTTCATGTTCAAAAATAGACTAAATCTATCTGATTTATTTCACTTAGCATAATACCCTCTAGATCCATCCATGTTGTTGCAAATGGTAAGATTTCATTCCTCTCATGGTTGAGTAATATCCCATTTTATATATGTACCACATCTTCTATGTCCAATCATCGGTTGATGGACACTTTGCTTGCTTCCACACCTTGGCTGTTATAAATAATGCTGCAATGAAATTGGGATGCACATATCTTTTCAAATTAGTGTTTTGGATTTCTTCTGCCTTGTAAGTTATATACTTGTCTAACCACTGTGCTGTACGCCTGAAAACAGTGTAATATTGAATGTGAACTGTAATTTTTTAAAAAATGCAAAGCAAAAGAAATTAAATCTATTAGAAATAAAATATAAAACAAAAAAGACTAAAATCATAGAATCATGGAAAGAAACTTGAAGATGATTTGTTTCCCTTTTGCATCATTTATCATCACTCTTTACCTTATATATATCAGTACTGTTACTACTACTAGAATTTGAGCTATTGTGCCTTATTTTTTTATCAAGCTAGCAACAAACCAAAGAACAGAATTTTAATTGTTTTCCTAGAAAATCTTACTCCCAACCCCCTGTACTCTGCCCTGTTTTCCTTCTCTGACAGCACTTAGCACCTTTCCCCATACTACATAATTTACTGCATAACTTACATGTCTATTATGTTCTTTATCCTGCATTTCCTCAACTTAAACATGCTTCACAAGACTACACATTTTTTTCACAGTGTATAATCCAAAGGCCTCAACAAGTACACTGAACTGATGAAATCTTTAAAACAACTACCCTGGTATATTTATAAAATACATAATTTCCAATAAAGTCCTCAAAATATTTGGGGGGGATGTATAAATTAGATGCAATGCCATTTTAAAATCTAGCTTTCCCTCTCCTTGCTTCTATAATAAAAATAGTTGCTTAAGGTCCTTTTTCAATGAAGTCAAGTTCTTTTGTTCTATAGAGTATACTTCAGAATGGAATCTTAGCATGTGTACTTGGTAGTTCATGAGGCCTAAAGAGAAAAGATATTTGCATGGAATTATGGAATATTTGTCTGCTAAGTAAGAATTGTTCAGCCCAGCTCTTTATAGCATTAACAAAAGATAAACAGTCTCTTTGCCCGCTGTGAGTTTTACTTAGGTGGAAACAATTATTTTTCCTTCTAAACCAAAAAGTGTATGTTTGGCGTGCTAATTCATTTTCAAAGAATCACTCAGTTTTATAAATCACTTTTTTTTTCACACAATGTTTTAAAAATAGCTTGGTGTGTCTCACAAAGAATACTTAATTACTTTTCTATCAGAGTTCACTAAAATTTCCTTATTTGAATTACCAGAAATTAAGTATTTTTTGTTAAATTAAAAAACAAGCTTTATTTTCTTTTGAGAAATTGGCAAACATTTGAACAACAGATTCACCTAAAAAAACCCACAATGTGTAAATATTAAAAAACAACTATCCCGAAACCAATGAAAATGCAGTCATTTCTGACCCTGAAACCACAGTAATTTATGACAGTTTCATTATTTTTCATTGTAAATAAATTCAAAAACTCTTTGAGATCTTTTTTGTGGATTCCATAATATCTTTTTAAGATAAAACGGGGCACAATAATGCTCTTAAAGTCAAGATGTCTATCTGAAAGCAAACTCTTGAGAAGACTTTCCACCAAGACTGTCCTTCTCCCTCTTTTTCAATGTTAACATTTGTAAAATCTTGTTTTTCACTAAGTCATTCAAGTGATCAATAACGAACTGAAATAACAAGGCCTCAATAACAAACTGAAAATCCCGTGATGTCAACTGTTGGAGAACTCTACATCACTTCCAAAATAATACAGACACTTTCTAATTTATAAAATGCATGTTTTAAAATCTCCCCATTAAACATTAAAGTTGGTATATAAACTTTTTTTAGATATTTTAAGTATTTTCCCACAAGCAAAATACTTTTAAGTATATGCCACTTAATATACTTATCGCTCTCTGATGACAGGGGTCATTAATATAATTATATTAAAGAGGATTTTTAATAGACCACTTTCAGGGTAGATTACGCTTAATATAATTATTCCTGATTTCCATATTGTTAAAAACAATTCTTTAGAAGAGATGCTGAAGTTATATATCTTTAAAATTTTATACAGAATAATAAGTTAGTAGTGCTTTTTAACAAAGATAATTAATAAATAGAATACTAGTAAGCTAGATAGATGTCACCAGTATTACTTAGAGTAAATTGTTTATTAAGAGAAAATAAGGATGTACTTTTTGTCTCTGAATTTGTCTTTTTGATTCCTCAACTGAAAAATCTAAGTCCAGGGGCAAATTTCTATGGAATCCATTTGTTTTCTGTAAAGTAAGACTATGATCGTCCCCCCCAAAAAATTTAATGCATACTGAAAAACCTCACTTCTGTATCCAAAGGCTGTGACCTGATTGACTTCTGGGCACCGTGCCCCATGTCTAGTCATTCAAAGAGATGAGTCAGTGCTCCCTGGGCTTCCTCTGGCTGGCTCTGCTTAGAGATCCAAACTGTCCATCTCCTGCAGACACACTCAATGACGTCCTCACAGGCTCCTGTGACCTGATGATGAGGACCCAGAGGACAAAGCAGCGTCATCACAGTTCATCACTTTACTTCAGCTTGGGCTGCTTCCCAGAGACTCACCACCCACGCTATGTGCCATTTAGTAACTACCGTCATTCACAGGTCAATGGCTGCTCCCTGCTCCCAGGAATGACAGTATTTATCTCCCACATAAAAGAGGAGGTCCTGCAATGAGGTAGGTTCTGCCTTCTGCTGCTTTTCATTGCATAAGAAACGGTCCAAAAAAAAATTGTAAAAGGGCCGTGTCTGATGTTAACCTTTCTACTCTAATTCACCTCAGAACTCCCTCTTTTCCTTGAAAACTCTAATTTCCAGAAAAACCTAGGATCTCGTTTATGGATGACAAAGAAGATTAGCAACATTTAAGAATCACTTAAGGTGCAAGGAGAAATCACTAATGATTGAACAAAACTGAGGCGATTGTGATGATCGATTAGCAATTGTGCAGTAAAATGCTGAAAAGGTGACAACTATATTCACAGGGGCACATTATTTCTTGAGTGTGTGTGTGTGTGTTTCCAGGCACACACAGGTTACCGAGTACCAGTAACATTCCAGGTACTGTATGAGGCATTTCTTTCAGAATCTCCTTTAATTCTCACAGAACTCTGTGACGCAAATATTATTATCTTCTTTTTGTAGATAAAAAAAAAAAAAAAAAACCCTGAAGTAGCCCTGGCTGGTGTAGCTCAGTGGATTGAGCTCAGGCCAGTTAGCCAAAGGATCACGGTTCTATTCCCAGTCAGGGCACATGCCTGGGTTGCAGGCCAGTTCCCAGCAGGGGACACACAAGAGGCAACCATACATTGATGTTTCTCTCCTTCTCTCCAGCCCTTCCCCTCTAAAGATAAATAAATAAAATCTTTAAAAAAAAACCTGAAGCAGGGGAAGGTGGCATAATTTACTAAAATTGCACAGGGAGTAAAGCACTTCGTCCACTATTGTTCCCTTGGCCTGTCTGATTTCAGAGCTTGTACTCCTGCTACTCAATGATCTTTCCTCCCTTACAGCTGTCTCATGGCTTCGTGCATCCTTTCAAACAAAGTCCAGTTCTTTCTCTTAAACCATCTCCCACAATCCCTCTCAATCAGAAGTGAACTTTCCAGCCACATATCCCCCTAGCATTTTGGTTTGCTTGGCCATTAACAGTATGTATAGCCACCCTCCTACGTTAGAGGGGGTTATGCATGTCTCCACATCACCCTAGATTGAGCAGCTCGACAGCAGCATCTGTGCTCTGTGTTTACATCACCAACAAGCTTAACACAATGAACCCAAAGGCTCTGTGTTAGTTTCAGATGAATCTTACGGCAACACAAACAGAAGCACCTGAGTAGTAGCCTCTTCTGAGAGTCAGAGAGACTGTCTTCATGATGGGCATTTACTAGGTCCCTCTGGCAAGTCTGTGGGAGGCTGGTAGACCAAAACGCCTCTGCATTTTGGGGTGTTTTTATAGTCCCAAAATATTTATACCCCCACTATTTGTGGCCCCTAAATATTTTTAACAATATTCAGGAAACAATTCAAATATTAGTTTCCTATCAGTAGCAGGTCAGCAATGTACACGCTTATCTAAAATTTAATTTAATTATCATATTTTCTCTGTACACGCACCACCTAATGAAGTGAAAGCTTCCAAACTAGACCCACTGGAGTACTGGTTTCCAAGTCAGACCTACGTGAATTCCAGTCCTGGCTCTACCATTATTAGCTGGCTGTGTGACCTCGGGCAAATGGCTTTATAATTTTCTCATTTGCAACAAGGACAAAATGGTGCCTAAACTTGCTAATGTCGTGGTGGAGAATCAATGTGATAATGGATGCAAACTGTGAGATGCAGCGCCTCTTCATCACTATGATGGGGGAAGAATTAGAGTGAAGTGCCCTCTGTAGTACGATGTGTGATTTATAGTGAGATTTAAATAATGAAGAAGTTGAGAGGATTTTATACGCAGCCATTATTGTCTTTCCTGAGAAAAATTTTACTGGTTATCAGGAAGCTCCAGATGAGTAATAAAACTGCTGTCTGCTCTTATATTTCTATTTTTCTAGGGAGACTGTCAGTCCCTGGAAGTCACACTGAAGCGAGTCGGAACTACCCATTTTTCTTAAATCAGGGCTCATTACTCATCACATCAGAAAATGTATCATGAATACATAGAATGAGATGCTAAGGATCTTGCTTAGGTATTCAGGAAAGAGTCCCAGAATCTCTCCTGAGCTAGTGTTGGAACAATGTGAAAACACTGTATTCCTCATTACATTATTATGAGTCTTTGAAATTAAAAAAATCAGAATATTCTCCATATTTTGAATTACATATTAAATGGAACATATAATAGGGTTATAAGAGGATAATCTAAATAAAACAGCACTATAAGAAAGTGCAATATATTTTTATTTTATTTTTAATCTCTTCTTTTAGTTGTTAAAAATAAGTACAGAGCCATTCTCCTTGACTAACAGCAGGAGTGACTTAAAGGTTGTTTTGTCCCTCTCCACAATGGGACAAAACTGTCCCACAGGCACCGCGAAGGGATGCAGTCTGGCACCAGGATGAAGGGCTTAGCAGCAGGGAGCAGCGGGGTTCCAGCCTGCACCCACCTGTCCAGCCCGCACAGGCCCACTCAGGAGACCAGGTGGCTTCACAAATTCAGTCACGTGGTGCCCTGGGAGTCAGACAGTCGCAGACCAAAGCACTGAAGGGGCGAGAATGCTAGGTTCGTGCAATCCTCTGCATCACACAGCACAGGTCCTATCAACAAATCCCTGTACAGGCTTGAAGGGGATGCTGTTGAAATTTCCAGAAACTCTGCAAAGAGCATGAATCGGACTGCCTTCCCAGTAGACGTCTGTGGTAACTGGGGACGTTTTATCTAAACATATGTAGTCTGACACCTATTGTACCTTTGTATTCCTTTGCCTCTTCGAGGTGTCTTTCCTTTAAGGATCCCTATCAAAATATCTTTCCATTAAAACTCTAACAAGCAAAACAGAGACAGACTCATAAATGGACAGCAGATGACAGCTAGGGGGGGAATGGAGGTTAGGGGGTGGAGGGATTGAGCAAAAAGGAAAAAGGACTTGGACATGAGCAACAGGGTGGTGACCGCTGGGGGAGGAGGTAAAGGGGACTAAATGGTAATGGAAACAATATAATAATGATTATTTTATATAGATATATAGATATCTTTCCACTAAAACTGTTAATACCTCTGGCTGCTTCTCGGAATCCCCCCAGGTATGACCCAGGTATCAGTATTTTTCTCGACTTCCAAAATGTCATCAAGGTTGAGAACCATGAGTCTCAGCTCACGGTTGTCATTTCTCCTTTCCATGATTGATTTAGGATTAAATACGAGACCCAATCCTTACCCAACATGAGAAGTCTCTTGGGGTGGGGTGAGTGTGCTGCTGGGAGGGCTTTCTTCACTGCTTCAAAATTTGTAAAAAGAAAAGGTGAGCTTACCTTTTTCCTCTGGGCTTTGTTGATACGAATCTGCTGCACATCTTGTGACCATGACAGAAACCAGCTGAAAGAGTGAGGGGGATTTTGAAGATATCAAAAACAAGAAAGTGCTTGAGTCCTTGATGACATCTTTGAGCCCCTGTATTATCTACCCCAGAGCCTGACCCACCTCTGTGTCCTCTGTAATATGGAGGAACTAAACTAGTTCGCTGCTTCAGATGGAGGGATGGATGGGTAGGTAGATGAGTAGGTAGGCAGGTAGATAGAAAGAGAGAGAGAGAGAAAGAAAAGAAAAGAAAAGAAAGAAAAAAATCTACTTCCAGAAAATGTTTAAGAGTGGCATTTTAACTCACTATCTGAATATGTCTTAATTATCAGTTCAACCAAACAGAGATTAGTAAAAAGCCAGCAGGAAGTACAAATGGCATTCACAATGGAGTATTCCTTGAACAGAAATTGGGAAGTGGGGCAAAGTATGTGGGAAACTGGAAATCCGAGAGATGTCAGAAGAGTGCTGGTGAGCAGCCGAGTGTCATTGACGGACTGCTTCCTCTCCCTTCTGCATGTGCTATAAAACTCAGGTGACCAAGGGGCTACTGGTCTGCACTTGCACTGGGGGGGGTGCTAAGAATTACGAAAGAAAATCCTGCACAATTATGTAACATACATGGTTAAATGGGAAGTGATAAACATTTTTAATAAAACCATGATTAATCTAAAAAAACTCAGAATTTAGGTTAAATACTCTCTAACATAACTTTCCTTTTTAAGTGTCTTTGAAAAGATCCTCCTCTGTTTACATTTTGTTACGTTAAGGAACTGTCAAAAATCCTTATATGCACGTCTGTTATGATGAGTTGCCTCACTGTGTAATGCATTTAGAGGTAAGGAAAGCTATCCGAAATGTGATTTTACACAGTAAAGTAATCTATTCCCATGGACGAAGCCCTGGATATCTCTTAATATCTTTTGGCCACCCATGAACATCTCAGCATCCCTGACTAGTAGAAAAGGTTCATAAGTATTTATCAAACTAAATCTCAATTTTCCTTAGGTAATTTTTCCTTTCATGGATGTAAACTGACTCTGAAGACAAAAAAAAAAAACAAAAACAAAAAACACAGACTCTCACTTCTTATTCCAAAATGTATTGTCAACTCCTATACATTTCTACCTATCACGTTAAGATCAAGAAAGTGGATGTTAGGGGGTTAGTTAACTGTCAACAGTGTTGATTTGGTTCCAGTTTATGGACCCCGGTTTTCAAATAGGGAGTATCACATAAGAATGTTAACTGCGAAGGTGAAAACAAATCCCTATTCTCGGCTTTCTTCTTTTATGCTTCCTTTATTTTTTTATTCTTTGTTGGGCCTCCTTTATTCTTACTCTTTCTTTACCCGGGGCTGACCTGGTCCGTCCCTTCATCTGATTTCTCTATTGAGTGTCTCCCATCTCCTCTTTCTACACTCTCCTTTTCAAGTCTCTTCGTGTTTTTTTTTTAAGACTCTCTTCTTTGAAGCCATCCTGTGCCTCTCCATTTCTGCCTTTGTCCCCAGCACCCCCCACACACACCACCACGCAATCACTGCATTCTCGAGTTACCTCCTCACTCTAACACGCCAGGCCTGCCAAGCTTGGCCTGGTGGAGAGATGTGTGGTACGACCTGGAGACAGCCTTGCCTTCACCTAGTCTTGCCTAGCAAAAAAATAATTCATGTGTGGGTAGAGACAACTGACCCTGGAGCTTTAGTAACTTCTCGGAACAACCTTCCAAAAATGTCTCCTCGTGAGGGCCTTGTCTTTACTATGGAACCAAATGCTTTTGTGCTCTGTCAGGACTGTAGCACTCATGGATACCACTTCGTATGAGTGGGACTCCATTTGCCACATGAGACCACTTAATTCAGGATTTAGAAAATTCCTGGGGGTGATGTTTAAAAAGGAGAACACAAAAACATCTAAATAATACAGTATAATTAAAAGATGAAAAGAAAAGTTGGATAATGACAGACTAGATGGCGAACTGAGTTGTAACGAATTACCCTGGAATCCTGCTAGATGGTGCTAGAGCATGTGTGTGGAGAACAGGTCCAGTACAGTTGCCGAATGGAAATTTCTAGTCAAACGGATGTTTCACACTTTTTAGAATATAGGGCTCCATTAGGAATAAAAAAGATAATCCTAATTAGAATTTTCTTTTTTATGTATTTATTGGGGTGACATTGGTTAGCAAGACCTTGTAAGTTTCAAGTATGCATTTCTGTGATTCTAAACCTGTATGTTGCACTGCGTGCCCACCCGCCTAAAGTCAAAGCGTCATCTGCCCCCACGTATGAGGCACCCCCTGGGCTCCACCCCTCTTTTGAGAATGATATTTTGCATCTTTAAAAGGGAAGAGATGTCTATTAATATTTATTACATATATTCTTTGAGCTTGAAGTGGGCCATCAAGATTCACATTCAGAAGTTTCACCATTTTGAAATCCTTTAGTTAAGCCTTGTTCATTAATTAACAGTATCAACGCTTCGCATGTATTTGTGGCATTCTTCAGCAGAGAGAATGCCTTTAAAAATCCCAAGGATCTTTGGGATTTGTAGCATTCTGCCAGAAGCTTCTCTTTGATCAAACTGGCAGTTACCCAGCTGATTTCTCAAGACATGTTTCTCCCCTTCCAAATTATACAATTTCAAATAGAGCAATTACAAACACATCATTCAACTCCTTTACATTGCACACATTTAGCCAAGTACTAACTACTCTATAGCTAAGTTTTTGTAACATGTTATTATTCCGTTTTAATTATTGATTTAATTTAATTGTTTACAACTTTTCAGACACTTTGAAGTGGAAGATAGGCCACTTTCATCAGCAAACCCACTAAAGAGATGATTCCTCTCAGTTACATTAATTTGACATGATTCCAGGCAAACTACTGAACAAAGAAATGAATACATTTTAGTCATCTGTTTGTTGTATTTAGAATTCATACTTAGTGTTTTATGTTTAATGTTTTCATTTTTCAGAAAAAGATTTTATATTTTTCAGAAGGAGGTGTTTTTACATTCTCTCTTATAGAATATGACGTAGAGAGATAATTATCACTGCCTCCCATTTCTACCTGTAGAAACCGAGCGAGGATGACAGAATTACCATTTGTACTTAGCATTTGAACACCTCTACTCTAGGATTAAACGATAGAATAAATGTCTATGCCTATGTTCACATATCCATGCTCATGCCCAGAGCACATGACTACTTCACACTTATCTAACAAAAACAGTAAAATTAAAATACGTATCATTTGTAGCACGCAGACTCCCACTTTGGTTTTCAGATCCCAGGGGAATCCCTGGAAGTGCCACGCACTCTCAAAGCCGCATTGAAGTTGCTGTTTTAGCTTAATCTTCTTGCCTTTATTTTTAATCCTTCAATAGGTATCCCACCGTGGAAGAGAAGAGACAGCAACACGAAATTTTTCTCTGACCTTGCCCATGGAACTTGCCCGCAGCCAATACTGAGACCGTTGGTGCTCCAAGCACCGGACCTGTACGCTTACGGAAGTACCTGGGAGCCAGCCACCTCCCCACCACTCCTAACCCACCTCCATGGCATCTTCTCCTCCCTCGCTCATTTCACATTTATTCAGCACCCGCCTTGAATAAATGTGCTAGGCACTGTGCTAGGCAATGAGAATTCGAAATGAATCATGAGCAGTGCTCCCAGGCCTCTAGAAATTCACAGTTTAAAGTTGTGAGGGGGGTTCCCAAACAGATAACTGGGACACAATGAGATAAATGTCACAATGGAGGTGAACACAGAGTGTCCACAAGGGCAGAGAATTCAAGCAAGGTAGGCTTCCTGGAAGAGGTGGTGCCTGGTATAAGTCCTAAGCAAAGACTGTGCATTAACCAGGTAATAGTTGCAGGCCCAGTGCAACCTCATTGTCTTGTAAGAGTCTGAAGGAGGAAAATTGCGAAGACCATGGGAAAAGAGAAGTATTGAAAGAAAGCAGCTCTGTAATACACAGGGATATGAGAAAGTCAAAAATGTTAAATGCCAAGTAAAAAACGTAAACTAAAACACGTACATTGTTGTTGTAAAATAAGAGCTATGTCTGTACCACTATAATTAAGCCTCACTTACACGGTGTCGTGAAGTGAAAGGGCATTTTACAATATTGTTAATAGTGTGTGCTTATATCCCCTATTGAAAAATTAGTGAAACAAAGACCTTTTAAAAAATAAAATAGTCTGGTTATACTTGACCAAGGCAGGAAGATGTAAATTATTTTCTCACATCAGATCGCTCCAAAATAAGTTCAAAAACACAATCGGACCACTCTACGGCAATTTCCTCTCTTTCCCACAACGGCTGTAAGATGAATGAGAGTGCACAGATCTGAAGTGCTCTCCTCTTAGACTGAAATGTGTCCTTATGCTGTAGAAATCTCTTATGGGGAGAAAACAGAGCTGTCTGTGAAAAGAAAAGACCTGTGTTTCGGGCCAGACAGTTTATCTGATTAAGGAAAGAGAAGAAGGGTTACAGTCAGAGATTAATTCTCCAGCACCACACAGTGAGCTCTGCAAACAAGGTTCGTGTCACTCCGAACTTCATTCACAGCAGTGGAGGAGACTTTTCCGTTTCTGGTGGTGGGACCGCTTCTTGGTTGCAGTTGTTTGGCCCCAACTCTAGCAAAAGTCTATGAACAAAGAACAAGCCAAACATCCCTACTGCTAGTACCAGACAGACTCAATAGTCTCATGAGCAGCTCTGCCCACAATATATGTGTAATTGGAAGCCGACTTACTAAAGGAAATAAAACTATAGATTTTATAATAAATGTATACACCATCTTTTGTAAGGTTTCTCTTTAATATATATATATATAAATTAAACTTACAAAGTTTTAATGCTAATGAATTAAGCTGATAGGAAGTGCACTTTCCTAAAGAAAATAATCACTCCAAGAGGTGATAGGGGAATAAGAAATAGTTTATATTGGATACAAAGTTGGTCATCTTTATAGTAGGTAAAACAGGTATCCAAGAGTTTTCCCTGTTAGGTTTAAAGAAAAACAGTAACAGAAATCAGAAATAGAACATTGCTATATTATGTCTTTTACATATGAACATTATTATCTCTCTTGCCTACAAACATTAAAGATATTTAAGAAGTTAGAGTTCAAAGACCATAAAGAAAATGATCCCTATATTATAACAATGCCAAAGAGTTACTTTATCCTCGTCCCAACAATAACATGGAAAGACTTTTTTCAAACATATAATGCTTCTCCTAAATCGCCTTCTTTTTTTTAGGGTGGGGATTTTTTTTTTTTAATATAACTAAGCTGGGATTGAATAGTTATCAAAGCAGAGACCACAGTTCATCAGCGTAGTCACCACACCAACCACAGACATTCCAACTGGGTGAACTGAAGTATTAATTAAGCCTCAAACTAGAGTTAGCACATCAGTTGTGTTATAATATCTGACTTTGCCTTTGTGTGTGTGTGTATCAGTGACAGAAGATGATTGATGACCACTTTGTTCACATTTTATAAATAAGAGCTTCATCAACACATAGTTAGAAAGACATTGGAATAAAATTTGTCTTGACTTCTAGCTAATTCCAACAATTCCTTATTCTGTCACCAAGAGACTGAGCCATGACCATTCCCATCTGCCCACACAGTTAGTTCAGCCATGTGCCTGCTTCCCAAATAATTTTCCCAGATTTGACTCATGGTTCTTCATCTTACTGCTTGTAGGACCATAAGTCAAGTATTTACCATGTAAGTATAAAGATGAGCAGTGGTAGTGTCTTTTGTACAAGAGCATTAAGAGAGGGACAGGTAAATTATTTGGCACAAATATCTTACAGTAAAATATTTAATATTGGTTTATAATATTAATTATTTATTCCATTATCTACATTGAGATAACAAATAAGTTTCTATTGGTATGATTTTTAAAGACAATTTACCCTATCTCAGATTTCTAATATCCTTACTTTAAATTTGTCTAACCAAATTCCCCTTAAATAGCTTTGCTATTAAAAATTGTTCAATGAAATGTTTGACGTAAGCCTGACAGTAACCACCAGGAAAAGTCCTTTAGTAGATACACAAAAGGTAAAGAAAAAGGTTGAAACTGTTTACTCTGCTCTAATATGCCCTGGACCAAGTATACAATCAAGTTTCCTGTTTTTATCCATTCTTTAAGTTAATTTTAGTCGGTTGATTCTTGGTTGGGGTTAGCTTTCAATTCATGGTTGGAGACGGAGGAAATCGCTAGTTTACATAACTGGATTATCAATAGGCAGGAAAAATTAGCGTGTGCATGTTGGTGGGATGACCCATTAACTGAACTGGTTCACAGACTCACGAGGTTACCACAGAGGTAGCTATGTTTACAGCAAACGGCCCCAGATGTTAAACCTTGGTCCTTGAGTTTTGGCTAAGAAAAAATCCAGAGCCAAGACTCAAACACAAGAAGAAGTTTATTTAGAAAGTCTCAGAGGTAGAAGAAGTGGGCTCTGGAAGAAAGGAGCCAGCTGGGCTTCATGGACTCAGGAAACAAATTACAGAGGAGAACGGAGCGCCCTTGGAGCCTAGGAGAAAGAAAGGCAAAGAAAGCACACCTGAGGGAAGGAGAGCAGGAGAGGTGAGGGGTGTGCAGGTGAGAAAGAGAGAGAGAATACGACCCCACTCACATTGGGTCCATATCTTCCGGGCTTGTATTTGGAGGTCTCAGGGATCTCAATACAATATGGTGTTCCAGGTGTGGCTCCTCAGAGTCCTGGTCTTCCCTGATTGGTCAGCTTCAGGGCAGGGGATCATTAGTCACTGAAGCTGATGTCAACCACAATGTCCCCGCCTGGCCTGGCTGCTTTTCTGGGACTGGAGCGGAAACACAACCAAGACCTAGATGTGTAAACTAGGGAGGGTCCAAACCACAGAACTAGCGATGTAAAAGTTCAGGGAGTCTAAACCGCATGCCCAGCCCTGTGCTAGAGGAGGAAAAATCACCCTGGGGGAGGCCCACCTTACAATTGTCTGTTGCTGGGTACCTGGGCTTTCCACCCTGGTGCCCTTTCTCGTACCTGGCTCATTGTTCAGGCTCTGCTCCAGGCTGTCTCACTGCTGACTGTGTCAGCTCTAAGGGCACCAGTAAACATTTTGGAAAGTATATGTATCTGGGGGTAAAAGGAGCAGCTTGGACTCCCACAGAGCATCGGCAATTCTAATCAATCTGAGCAAGATCTCAAAAAACAAAAACTACGAATGACCTGAGTATTACTCCCAAAATACCAAGCAACTATAATCCCAGTTATATCCAATGAGCTATCATCTATACGATTGTAATTCTAACCCAGTGGGCTGTAATCTGCAATGCCTCATATTTAACCTTATATTTTAGCTTGACTCACCGCCTCCCCCCACCCCCGCCCACCCCAGAAGAACCCCAGAAGAAAGTTTGCATGGGGGTGGTTTCTGTGGGGTTGGGAGGGCCAGGGAACTAGAGTAGGGGGATCAGAAAGAATCGTCAGGGAAGAAGTGCAATTCAAGGGTGAGGTGTTACTGCGAGTACTGCCATGACAACGAGGTCTCAGTTCCACAGGCCAGGGGCTGCCAGATTTAGCAAAGAAAAATAGGGAGCGCCCAGGTGAAACTGGATGTCAGATAAACAAGGCACCTTTTTTTAGTAGAAGTCTCTGTTATGCAATATTTGGGATAAACTTTTACTTTAAAAAGATACTGGGTGTTTATCTGACATTGAGCTTTACATGGAATCTTGTCTTTTACCTGGCAACCATCACCAGGAACTCTCGGAGCAGCTGGGCGCGATGTGCCTCAGATTATCTGCACGGAGAGGTGAACGAGAAACGAGCAGAGTATTTATCACCTGGCTCCCATCCTCATTGGTTAAAGTTTGCTGGGGTGGAATGAGGAACCAGCCTGAGCAGAAAGCAGATTAGCATTGCCGCTGAAGCCTGGTGCCCCCAGGCTAAACTGCACACCGCCGGTTGCTGCGGCAACAGCCAGCAGAAATGTGGGCCACTATGATGCCGGTGCGCCTATAAAAGCTGTCTAACCTGCCCTAGGTCGAAATTGCAAAGGGAAATTTTTGCCTTTGGGGTGGGTGGGCAGGCACGTGCCCTACAATTGCTGCCACCTGTGTCACCTCTCTCCATTGCAGTGACAGGCGGAGAAAGCCTATTTCCCTTTTTATTGACACCAGTTTGTAGGAGCCAGAACCACGAACTAACAGCAAGACAAACAAGGCATTTCATCTCGCCTTCAACCCCAGGAAAAGGTGAATTTGACAAGGGCACACCAAGAAAAGCCTCACAATTTCAGACAGTTCTTCTGAGCAAATAACAAGCTCCCCATCGGCCACCGGTGGGAAATGGACGCCCCTCCCTATTGTATGTTCACTGTGAGTCATTGTGACAAGCAAAGGAGATCGTCTCTGGGTCACAGGTAAATCCCAGGATAGGTCGCGCCGTTCCAGGGAAGAGCTTCCAACCACTCAACAAGAATTCCAAAGGGAAGACTCCCCCTAACCTGATCCTGAGGAGCGAATCCCACATAAGTGAGCAGAGGGGAGTTCTGCCTGGGGGAGGGGCTGAGAGGTCGGACTAGGATATAGGCAGCGTGTGTGAAGACAACCAATACCCTGCTTCTTAACAAACCGAACCGGTTGGAGATCCTCATCCTTCGACCTTTGCCAAGAGCTTGGGGGTTTTCTTATTTCCATTTGATTTCAAACAGTTAGGAATTCTCAGAAAAAAAATAGCACATATATCCTGTATTTCAAGCAAAGATTGATCTCGTTTGAATTATTTATATCTATTGACCTTTAAAATACTCCAGATTTAATCTCAGTTGTTATTTGCAGAATGTTAAAGCAGCAGCATTTGCTTAGTATAAATACTTACGATGGCCTAACCTGGCAGCGGGTGGGGTGCAGGGGGAGGCTGTGAAGAGAAAGGAAAAAAGAGTGTATTCAGTATACTTAGAGACTGGATTTACTTGCAACATTGGGCACAGATGTGCTCTGTCCTTTTTATAATATACCACAATAACAAGTAATTTTGTAAACACCAATAGCACAGTGAATTTCAACCTGTATACACTGGCAATCTAAGTACATTGGTAGAAAAATTATACTCTCAGACGTGACCTTCCCACAGTACAGTGATGTTACGTATAACATTATCTTCCTGGCTACTCTCATTCTTTTATTTCCAAAATGTTGTTCACCTGTGAGTTCCTTGTCCTCTTCTCTGGCTATGAGGGTGTTTAGCCCATCTCCACGGCCTCTGTTGGGGGTGTGATTCCCATGAGTGGGTGTGTTCACACAAGCCGAGGCCTGCAAAGCACCAAGAAGGGTCTCCCTCTTGGAACTTCGTTATCATCAATAGTCTCCTGAGTTTACTCTGCGTATAGTTTGCCATCTACATTGTCAGAGAAAACCCCACGTGCAAGTAAGCCTATTAGCACCTCACTTAAAGCAAGAAACTTAGAAAGGTGCAGAGGGTAGTGAGGGTCCAGGTAAGGGGAACATTTCCTGGCCCCCGGAAAGAATTCCACGTGTAATGAACACTGCGTGCTAAACAACTCCTTTCCCTCCAGGGTGCCTAACACTAGAAAACCAACAATTACCGCTGTGCTACAACTGTTTTCTCACCTCAGAAAAATCACACTGAGTGGGCATTGAAATAAGTCAGGATTATTTCCAGTTTCAGGGGCTTTTCCAATTATTCTAAATTCTGGGTGTCCATTGGGCCAGAGAGCAAGGAGATAGGCATGCCAGAAGTCAGACTGTTTCTGTTTTTGTTCTTAGAGCCCCAAAGGGAAAATACACTGGTCTATATGACCAGTGTATACATAGGAAATATACTCAGGAAAATAAGAGCAATGCTACTCACGAGTTGTATTTGTTGAAAAGTAAAGCTTATGCTTTTATGTCTGCTGCCACACACATTACCTCCCACTTACCACTCCTAATCATCTAAACTCAAAAGAACATCACAGATCAACTCCTTTGGTTTTTTACAGGGGAGGACACAGACAGAGAGCTCCCTTACGGTTACAAATGAAGTTACTAGTGAAGCTAGGACTGGGACATGAACGCTGAACCTAAAGTTGACCTCAAACCCCCTTCCTTCCATCTGTACCTAGGATTTCTTTCTGTTCCATTGTGTCCCTGTCACTTGCCACCCACGTTCCACCTGTGATGGGAGGAATTCTAGAATTTGACAGAAGGCCCTTCTTCCTATGTAGGTCTAACAGACTATTCATGCACTTTAAGGATTTTTAACACCTGCCTGGGTTTTCAAAGGAAAGACATCCCTTAACATCCTTCTGAATAACTGTTTTTCTTTAACCAGCCCCTAGGTGTGGATCGACTGCATTCAATGAATATTGTACTTCTGAGCCTGTTCCTAAAAATAAGGGATTTTTACATTGATCTTCCGCTGTTTTTTGCAATGTATACTGTGTTTACCTTTTAAAGTCACATATTCATTTATACAAAAAATATTTTTAACTCTAACAATTTCTCTTTCCAGTCTTCATTTTTTCACACAAGAGAAAAATAGATGTAGCCAGCTCTGGCTAAATTCAGTCATTTCTGGATGAACAGAGTTAGTTTGGGATTTTTTTCTGCCCAATCTTTTGTCCAGTATAGTATATATTTTTATGATCTCTGTTTAGATGTTTGACCCCAAATTGGAGGAGAAATTTGGTCATGACTTACCTTGGATCATCCTGACAGTTTTTACCACTCTTCCGTGCTGGCCGTTATTGATTGTGGTGACTGAGGAGGATATTTGAATTGATGAGCTTGTAGGCGAAGGTGTTTACTGTCCTACTGAAGGTCATTGGCATATTCTTGGAAGCTGGAGGCTCAGGCAGAGAGGAAAGGACTATGACCTGAGATGAAGGCCCCAGACTGAGAGGCCATGCATGCCTTTAGCTGTTCTCTCTCTGCACACACCAAGGCCAGGCAGGATGACGGCAGAGACAGAGAGCTAAAGAGAGCCTGTGACACAGATTCCAAAGTTTTCAGTGAATGAGGGAAAGTGAACTGTAGCACTCTGTAAGGGCCCTAAAGATGGCCTCAGGGCTGCTGCCTTCTGTGGGCATAAGAAACATCCAAACCTGTGGAGAACTTGTATAAGTTGAGCCAAATTGTTGATGATTGCCAGGAAGCAAAATCTCCAAGGATTGAGAAAATGCTCCAGAGAATGGCAGTTTTGCGACTTATTTTACATAGTACAATATACGTAGAGATTACAGGAAGTTCATTGGTGGTAGATCAGGGAGGCAAGAAAAAACAAGGTGGGGAAATCTCTGAGACTGGATGAAAAGTAAAACCGAGAGACAGATACTTCCTTTACACCTGTGGTTATAGGGTAGTTACCAGTGAACGCTAATGGCACATGGAAATGGTGTTTGGGGAACAAGATAACAATAAGGGGTTCCGTGGACTTGTGCCCTAGTACAGGGCATGTGCCCTGAGGGGTCTGGAAAATGGGGTTGCTCTGACATTCCAAGGGTATGTTATCTTAGCTTCAGAAAGACAATAGGCTTACAGTAAAGATTGATCTTTGTCTAGGAAGCTGTAAGCCTACCGGACGAATACTGCCTTGACTTGCTTTTAGTTAGGAATTTTTATGTTCAGACTATCCTACAGGGTTACTTTCAGTCACTGACTTTGTAAGGCCACCATGCAGATGTCCCCTGACCTTGTCAGGTTTAGTGTGTGGCCCCTCTCCGTCCATACTTCCATGATTCCAAAGCAACAAATCAAACTGACACCATTTTAATCTTTAATTTAATAAATGCCAAGTCTTCATATTCCCATAGTGCTACACTCTTTGGCCTAGATATGTTTATACTTTGAGAGAAACTATGAAGGTGGAAATAAGAAAACTTCTTTTTTAAAGAAGAGCTGTGTCTCCTGAATGGCTCGTACTTTGTTAATTCTTCTAGAACAAACAATCTTTTTTAACACATCAGTCACTTTAATGCCCTCCCATCCAAGGTGCTGGAGACATTGTTTTCCTTAGGAAGAACTTCCTGACTAAACCCTAACTATTAAGGAATAAAAAACTTAAGAAATGTCTAAAAATTCTTAGTAAATAATATTGACATAGGTTTCCAATGGAATTAATGCAATCACTGACTTAGTACAAATCTAGGAATGGGAGAGGAAGAAAGAAAGGAAAACCAAAATGTTTAAATTCTGAGATGGTGGTCATCAAGTATGAATGGGTTTCTGTGCTTAATTAAGCAAAATGCTGATCCTGCTGCTAAGAATGTTGGATATGTTCTCTGTACATCAATTCTAATCTAACCTTATCTAGTTCAGAATCATAAATACAGTCTCCCAAACATATTTCAGGTTATCAGAAAGCCTGTGGGACTGATGGAGCTCATGGCTGAACTAGAGAAAAATGGTATTTTCAAGCTGGGATAATTTTACAACATCTGAAGCAGAGGAGAGGAGAGTCTTTTGTCAGTAGCCATCCTCATTAGTGTTATCTGACCAAACAAAACCTGATAAATTTAGACCAAACGACACAGAATGTAAATGAACAGGAAGACTCCAATCCTGGTCCCCAAAACAGCACTTGCTCTTGACTTGCCAGCAGCACCTGATAAAATGTGTGCACCAAACCCAGTCAGTCACCATCTTTTCTACTCACCAGGTGTGAGTGAGTACTTCTCTGGCCTGTCCTTAACAAAGATTCCTTAAAATCTTCTACATGTGTAATTTACTTCCTGTAATTAAATTCTAATTTGGTATAAGTTTTCCAGGGTTTCCAAAGTACAGAAACTTGAGAAAATGAACAACAGTTATTTCAACAAACCTGACTGAATGTTGCAAAGTGGTTTCAAGGTTTGCTAGGCTAAAAGCTCCTAGAACTGGTATGACTTTAATGGGAGATCTTTATCGAAGCAAATAAACGACTTTCTAATACACTGCTGGTAAGAACTGAAATGATTAACCACTTGGCAAAACTGTTGGAAATTTCTGTAAAAATATATCTCCTATATGATCTAGTCATTTCATTCTTATTTACCAAAGAGAGATAAAAACATATGTTTCATGCAAAAAACTTGTACACAGATGTTCACAGAAGTTCTATTTGCAGTAGCCAAAACTAAAAGTGATCAAAATGTCCTTCAACAGATAAATGGATAAACAAACTATGGTATGTCCATACAATGAAATACTACTTAGCCATAAAAAAGAGTGAACTATTGATACATACTACAGCATGGATGTCTCTCAAAGTAATGAAACAGAGTAAAAGAAAGAAATCACATAAAAAAGACTAGTTGTTGTTTGCTTCCATGTATACAAAATTCTAGGAAAGGAAAACTAATGTATAATGACCAGGGTTGTCTTGAAGATAGTGAGGGAATGGACGAGAACAAAGAAGGTGAGAGGGCAGGATTATCAAGGGGCTCAAGGAAACTTTGGGCAGTGATGGCTAAGTTCATCAGCTTGAATGTGAGTAAGAATTACATGGGCATTTTCATATCAAAATATGTTGCATTGTACACTTTAAATATGTATGCTTTTATACATCAATTACACTTTACTAAAGTTGCTTAAAAATAGAGATTTTGTAAGAAAGTAGGCATACTATTTAAAATTATGACATTTCTTATTTTAAAAGAATTCTTAGTGTAAAGAAGATAATAAAACAAATACTTATAGAGACCCAATTTGGTTATCAGATTCCAAGGGTTTTGTTTTCTGTGCACTGACTTAAGCACACATTAATTCTACTTTACGTCATTACACTTCTCAGTATTTTATGTTTTAAACAACCAAATGTGTAAAAACTTAAAAGACTTCATTTAAAAGTGCTTCCTTTTACCTAACACTGCATTTTAAACAATTTGAGATAGTGTAAAAAGTGATAAATTAGAAAAAATTAGAAGCTAAATCTTTGTTGTTAAACTAAATACACCAAATGTAAACTGTAACCGCCTCCAGCCTTATTAACCCATTTTTCACATCACCCAAGAACAGCAGACGAGAAACTAAAATCCAGGAACTAATACAAAATGCAAAGAATCAAGTCAATGGTATAATCAGAAACCAGAACACCAATGGAAATCGAGGAATACAATTCTGGAAGCCTGAACAATGGCCATGACTCTCCTAACTTGAGAGTTTAGCATAGTCAGTCTGTAAAAAAGTAGAGTAAGACAGGTAGTCAGAGCAATGAGCTAGAAATGAAGCTATAAAAAGTAAATGTGTGAGTAGAGGTTGGATCTAGATTTAGGGGCAAGGGATTTTTCTCCCTAGCTCTCAGCCCTCTGTCCTCCTTAGCTTCCGGTTTCTCCTTTGACAAGAGTATCTGCTCTCACCGTTTCAATCACTGCCTCTAATCTTATGGCCCTTCACTGATAGTCACAGTCCTCCCCACTCACTTAAACCTAAATTCTCTCTTTTCACTCGGGTAATCTCTGATCACACATTTCAACTTAATAGGTTTGGATCCAAATTCTTCGTCTTTCTTCCTAAGTCAAGTCAGTGGTACTACAGTTTTCATCAGCAACCTGGAATTTCATTCCCCAGAGTCAATCTGTAAAAATGATTACATTTTATCAACTTTTCGTTAAAAAATTATTTTCATACTACACTTGTGTTTTTTATTTGCATGTCCATCAACCTTAGCAAGGCCTGAACTCCTCTACTTTGTCATGCACAGGAGAACAGTGAGGCTTTCCTAGATCCAAGATAACATGGGCAACAGAATAGTAGAGATAAAAATTATCCGAATTGTGAAAAGTGGTGAATGGTTTTATAATGAGGACTCTGACACAGATGTGGCTCAACACACATCTATTCCAAGAAGGCTTTCTTTTAAAATAAGAATCATTAGAGAGGGACTTCAGATGATCACATTTTCAGGTGTGGCCTGAGTCATTTTGAAGGTCAGTATTTGACCAGGCAACGCAGAACAACACCTCAGTCCTACTTAAAATAATAGTAGAATGGTAAGCCAGTGACCTGTGTATACTCATTACCCAAGTTATCTGTAATGTAAATTTCCACGACATTTGATAAGTTGAAAATAGTATTGAAATTCAATCTCCAAATGGTATGTATTATTTTAAAATTAAAAATTTAGAAATACAAACTATTTTTAGACAATCTTATTTTATTAAGATGTTCTAAAAAATAAAAGGTATTAAAGATGTCATGTTTAAGGAGGGCTAAAGGAAAGATTATTAGTAAGTGGTATTTTTTATTAAAAAGTGTGAGTTATAAGAATGGAATATAGAAAGGAAACTACAATCATAGAAATTTCTGGTTGTTGGCTTAAGAACTTGAACTTTATTCTGTTCGTACAGACATATTAAAGCTGTTTGTACAGAGGAAAAATCAAAATTGTTAATTTTTTTAAAGATTTACATTTTTAAAAGATTTTTAATAGATTTATAAAAGATTGACATGACCTGGAATAGAATGAAACCGGGAAAATATCTGTAGGCAGGGAACTGAGGTAGAAGGTTGTCACCTTAGGCAGGTGGGCAGTGACTGACTGTGAACAAAGGTGGAAGTTGTGTGAGTGACAAGGGAGATATGATCTTGAACAGTGTCACAAAGGAAAACAAAGTAACAGATTTAATCAGCTACTGTGGTTGGGATGATCAAAAGATAAGTGGGAAAGAAGGATGAGGCTGTGATACGGGAGAATGGTAGTAAGAGTGAGGGAATTGGGGACTGCTGAAAGGAAACCAGTTTGTGGAGAAGGATGAGGATTATAATATTTTAGAGATACTGCTTCTGAAGTCTGAGTAATTTATGCACAACACCCCACAGAAAGTTGGAAATAAAAGTGCGTGACTCTGAACAAGGGTCAGTGTTCAACAGATAGATGTGGGATGCATCTGTATGTCTATGTACACATTTCACAGCTAAAGAGACGTCAGTAGGCTTGGCTTGGGAAAAGGAAGAATGGGGTCCAGTCGAGACGTGGAGAATTCTTTTACACCAGGATTTTTGTTTCAGTGTTCATCGTTACCATTGCAATTAACGTGATATTTTAAAATCACACTCAAAGACATATCCTACCTCTTAAAGAGTACTTACTAACTTATGTGATGGAAAAGGAGTAATTCTGTTGAAATGTCTTTATTTTCCAGCAATGATTGTTTGCTCACCTTGAGCTCTGAAATAATAATGTGCACTGAAACAGGAGTCAGGACTCCTCTCCATCCTCCCGTTGCCCCCTCACCTGCAAATACAAACTCAATTATTTCTGGCCTTTAAAAGCAGGTGCCAGAAAAGAGCCTCTGGCCATCTCCTTCCTGGAAATTATCTCTATTTTCAGATCTCGGGCACTTGTTTTCAAGGAGGCACTTCCTCTGCACTGAAATCACAGACCCCGTCCTCCTCTCTCTCATTGTTCAGTCAGTTCCCCCACCTGACAGAGCAGGTTATCGCTCCTAAAAGGAAGGCTCTTATCTCTTCTCCATTTGTTTTTGAAATTAACCGAAATCCCCTTATCTTCTTTTTATTTCTTTGTTTGTGGAAACTCCCATAATTCCTTTGGACCTGGTAAGGACTAAGAGGATCTTGGTTTGCTCCAAGAGCTGACTTAGCTGCGCACAGAACTCTGTATAACTAAGAGCATTTGGTTAAAACAGAAAGCATTTGTGTCTCTCTGCTTCTCCCTCTTGAAGAGCATCGCTATGCTATGTTCTCATCATCTATAAAAGACTATAGAAGTGCTTATGAATTTCACTTCTGTACTGCTTAGAGAAATGTTATGGGAAGGATAGTCGACACAAAAGAGTAACTCCTGGAGGGAAGCCACTATATAAACTTATAGATATATGTATGTATGTATGTATGTATGTATGTACATATGTAAGCATGCATGTGCATGTTTGTCTATAATATATTAATGTATAGGCAGGGTGGGGCAAAAGTAAGTTTACTGTTGTTCCTATGAAAACTAAAACAATAATTAATAAAAATAACATAAGAATAAACAGTGTTACACAACTGTAAACCTACTTTTGTCCCATGTTGTGTAATATACATGTTATTATTTGTATTGATGTGCATAATGTATTATATATTAATATTTATAATGTATTATATGAACATATTTCATACACTTTTTTAAAATCTGAGAACCTATTGCTTCTATAGTCTGAAAAACATGAAGTAACCACTAAGCATGTGGGAAAAAATCACCAATTCTTATGAAAAGGTACAGTCTAGTGAACAAAAACAATTTTACATGAATAAGTAGCATAACCACATTACCTCCAGATTCTGGTCAAAATCTCTCCCTGAGGACTTGGCACTCCATTAGGTAACCCTGGATTCTCCTCATTAAAGGCATCTTATAATTTCTCAACAAACATTATTGACATTGAAAGGGCATACTACTAGCAATACTTCAGGGAAACATATGTAAACTGGGGCTGTCCTGTGCAAAACAACCGATGGTCATTGTTATAGATTGAACTGTGTTTCATCTACCTGTCCTGCCCCACCCCCCACATTCATGTTAAAGTCCTGATTCGGTATCTCAGAATTTGACCTTATTTGCAGATGGGATCTTCACAGAGATAGTCAAATTAAAATGAGGTCATTAGAGTGGGTCCTAATCCAACATGACTCATGTTCTTATAATAAGGGGAATTTGGAAACAGACATGCTTGGCGTGTGAACCTGAAGATGACCATTTATAAGACAAGAAGAAAGAACTAGAATTGTTTCTTCTTCACAGCCCTTGGAAGGAACCAACCCTGCCGACATCTTGACTTTGGACTTCTAGACTCCAGAACTGTGAGACCATAAATTTGTGTTGTTTAAGCCACCCAGTTTGTGGTACTTTCTAATGGCAGCCCTAGCAAACGAATACAGTCCATTCACTAATAAATCTCTCTGTGTTGTTGTTGCTAGTTGATTAATTTTGATCACTTGCAACCAAAACACTCCGAGCCTTCAGAAATCCAGGGCAAACAAGGAAAGAAGGCATTGTCCAGATCACTTCACACAGCCAAGTCCAGGCAAAGACAGAGCTGTGCCCTCACTCAAGGAAGCAGGGTAAAAACCGGCAGTAGGGTCATGTTCCAAATCTCTCTTTGCCTTTTCAAGAATCTATCAAGGTTGGAAAGTCAGCAATAGCAATTATGCCTTTGGATTAGGATCCATGAAGTTAATCTCTTCTTCCCTTCACAGTGAGACTTGCTTTTGAGCTAAAGAACTCACTCTTTCACTTTGGTCTCAAGCATACAACTTGCTTTGGCCAATGGGATCCCAGCAGGAGGGATGCAAAATGAGATTGGAAAATGTGTAAGAGCTATTGAATTTGCCCTCTTGCACCTCATCCTTCAAGTAAACTGAGTGGTTTATCCTTGAGTGGTTTGGACCACCATGGACCATACAATTAATACACCTGCAGTAGATAGATGAAAAAGGGTTGAATTTAGACAGGATGGCATATGAAAATACAATTGTGTAAGTAAAGGCTCTGAGCATATATCAAGCACCATCTGTACTGGAAGAGAAAGGAGCAGCACCAAGGGAAGCAGGCGTCAGCACTAGCCGCTGGGAGTGCGTCAGTGCCCAGGAAACGCCCCGACAGCTCTTTCTAGGTGTGCTCCTATTTTACGAGATTTAAAAATTATTTGATATGAAGGATTGCCTGTTCTCCCAACTACTTTTCTAGTCTGAGATTGTTAAGTATGAAACCTCTTCAACTATGCGTTTTAAATTATTCCAGCTCTCCTGTTGTCCCTAAGAAAGGTGCGAATTCATTTTCCCCCCATGGCAAATCCACGCAGCTCACTCAAGCTATGTCTCTACACCTCACAGCCAGTCAGTTTGCAGAGTTCAGTGTGGATTGCCACAGTATCAACTTCGCTCTATGAATCATTGGAGGTGGTGAAGATAACCACAATGACACCATGAATTATAGGTACCAGAGCTCTTTGCTCACTCTCTGATGAGACAGTGTGAGAATCTGAAAGCATCATTGAAATAAAAAAAACACTTTGAATCTAATCACCTAGAAAAACGAGCATGTGTGTCTTGTTGTAGTTAAATTCATAATTTCAACATTACTGTACATTTTTATTTGTCTCCATATTTAGCCTTGTTCAGTTTTCTAAACTTAGTCGGTAAAACATTTTGTAACTCTACCAAGAAAAAAGTTGTCTTTTGTTACACTTGGCCTGATGCTGGATCTTTAAAGAGGGCTCATGGTTGCACTTGCAAAGAGCACTCTGCAGGCAGAGGGGTGTGGGTGGATGTCTATAGACACACCTCTACGCTCTTCTTTGAAATTACGCTTGTAAAAGTTATTACACAGGAAATCCCCGTGGATGACTAATACCTAAATTACATAAATATCCCACACACCACAGGAAACCTAGAAGCAACAACAAGGGAAAACAGCCAACTGACCTCCTCTACGCGTCTGAGACAGACAACTAAAGACCTTCATTAATCATTACCCACTGCA
The DNA here is from genome assembly GCA_004027735.1 of Carollia perspicillata. Classification (NCBI taxonomy): domain Eukaryota; kingdom Metazoa; phylum Chordata; class Mammalia; order Chiroptera; family Phyllostomidae; genus Carollia; species Carollia perspicillata. Next base: position 32,756 of record PVKM010011643.1, read on the forward strand.
CAGTGATGAATGATTATTTGTCTTATTACTTAACATAATGAGAAAATAAGAACCACTGTCAAGTTCTTTTTCATATATAATGCTACATATTGCAGATTTGGCAAGAATGGTGGGGAGAGGCACACTGTTTTACTATATCACCATAATTAAGAACAGCTAAAATA